>JABASF010000617.1:0-35825 GCA_019776145.1 Harlomillsia oculata
TCATTTAATAATATTATTTCAGCAAGCTGTAAAGGATCTATGCACGATTTACAATGAAACGGAGGATTCAGACAAACAACGTTTCTTTGTTACTCTTGCTGAGAGTTATGGCGTGGATCATGAAAATGTTTCGGCTCTCGGAAAATCGCTAATTGGGATTTCTGTAAGGTTATTTTACTTTCCAAGTGTAATATATTACAATTGTGTAAAACATACTTTTATATTTTTGTTGGAACTGTTGGAACAGGAAGAAAATGCATTATTGAACATTGAAGAAAAGCTTCGACAGGCGTTGGTTCCACAGTACCAATGGTTGTTTTCTCAAATTGGACGCCTTGAGAATGGTGTCAAGTTTCTTGTAGATTTCAGAACTGATTTATTGGTAAAGCTAAAAAAACTTCAATAACTAACAAACTGATCATTACTACCTATGTTTAATAGCATTATTATTACAATAAATGATAATCACAGGATGCGGTACATAAATATCCAGAGAACGCCATGCATTTAAAGTCTGTGAGCTCATGTCTTCGGGACTTAATTGGGATGTGGTTTGCTGTTGGATTTCTTAATTTAGAACGCGTTACATGGCAATCCTCATGTGACATGCTACAAAAGGTGATCCAGCTTTCTTCAATATTCTTAACATAAGGTTGGTTTTTTATAATTTTATATAATTTATACGTTGAATAAATGCACTTTAGATTTCCGAATACGAAGCAGTGCATCCCATGAGAAATTGGACTGACTTGAAGCAGCGAGTTGGTCCGTATCGTCGGTGCTTTGTATTTACACATGGAAGTATGCCTAGTGAACCCGTTGTCGTATTACATACTGCATTAACAGATAATATTCCGTCTTCGATTCGAAAGATTGTCACACAGAAGCAGAGGATGCTTTCATGTACGCTCGTTCATTATACATTTTTCAAATAAACTATAAATCTTAAAATGTTATGCTCAAGTGGTTTTTGTTTACATTTATACAGTGGATGCAGATTCTGATATGATGTCCACTGGGATAAAAGAAGACTCTGGCTTAATCAATACAGCTATATTTTATTCCATTACGTCAACACAAAGAGGATTGATGGTAAGGAAACTTAAGTTCACATGTTTATGATATTATGTTGTTTGTGTTGACACGTTATGAGTTTTCTTAGTGTCATTGTGCTCGATTTTCTTCAGGGCATCGAATTGGGTAACTACTTGATCAAAAGTGTGGTTCGAGAACTTCAAAGTGAATTTCCAAAAATGAATCAATTTTCAAGTTTGTCTCCCATTCCTGGGTTCAAAAACTGGTTGATGGGAGAACTGAAAACATGTCAGAAGGGTCAGAATTCAAATTAATCTCATTTCGTTAAATAGTTACAATCTAATGCAATAGTCACAATGCCATTTTACAGATCCAGGAAATCAGAAGTTGTTCACTCCTCAAGAGTTGAACCTTTTGGCTCCTTTACTAAACGTATCTACCACTAACAGTTCAGATATTTTTAAAACCCTTCAAGACTCCCTGAAATTTAATGACTGGCATGCAGACAACGGTCTCGTTTGTGAATTGGAAACACCATTAATGAGACTTTGTGCCCAGTACCTAGTCATCGTGAAAAGACGTGGATACGCTATGGACGCTGTTGGTAAGTTCTTTTTAAATTAATTGGGTATGAATTTATAAACGTTCAGTTTCGTTTTTCGTTATTCCACAAAGTCCACAATATGATACGGTATGATTTTGATTGACATTAGTTCATTGTTGGAATATGAATTGAATATATTGAATTTGAATAGCAAACTTTCATCTCAAAAACGGTGCTGTAATTTGGAGATTGAATTGGCTTGGAGATCCATCTCCTAGAGGCTTGGGCCAGTCGTGTGGAATTATGGTGAACTATCGGTAACGTGACTTTTAAAATGTTAACCAAGTCTTTTACAATGCGTGACTCTTCTGTTGACGTGTATACATTAACAAGTAAATATAATTATCAGGTACTTTCTGGATGCCTGTGAAACGAATAGCCAAAACTACATGGAAAATCACACCATCGAGCTATCGGATCAAGTTAGACATCTAGTCAGATTAGCTCAGTCAGAGTTGACGAGCAAAATATAAATCATTTTATTCACAGCAACTAAAATCATGCCAACTACCATAATATAACTTAATAACATAGTATTTAATGTATTTATATAAGTAGGTACTAGTCACGGTCACAGTGTGCAGTCAAAATAAACAGAGACCACATTAAATGAACAGTGCATTTTTGTTTACCGTATTTGATTTTGGAATCTTGTATCCACGTTCGTTCTTGTGTGACTTGAGGACTTGACTGAAGGAGTTTACAGAACATTAATAACTTTGACCGTATTAAAATGGGCAAGGATGTCATCTGACGTTAATGGACAGATGAAGTATCTCTCCTGACAATCTGTTCCGTTATGGCTCTTTGCATTCCAGCCAATTTCCACGGCCTCTTCAAACACTGACAAGACGGGTCGTTCTTCGATCACATCTGGACCCAATTCTGGTTTCTTCTCGTTCTTCCGCTTCCACCCAGTTCTAGAATCAACGAATGAAAACATCACTGAAGAGATTAATGTGAAACTTATGAGTAGTTTGAGAGCCCATTTGATTTTAATCTGTTTCCTCTTTTTGCTTACTTGCTCAGAGCTGATAGAGTCAATTTAATTTCTCTTGGTAGTTTGTAACCATGATTTGAACGTGACTGCAGTTCACACAAAGTTCGCAAGAGACAATCTTGCATGTCCAAACGTCGTACAACCTGCAGTGTCATTCAAAACAGCGAATTTTCATTACCGATTCAATAAATTCTGGCACAATCTCATGGAATGACTCATGCTAAAATTTTGACAAAATCATACTTACAGTGAACATTATCTCTGCTAGACGTTCTTTCTCTTTAGCTATTTTTGGGTTGGCGAGTTCCCTTTTTCTTCGTCGTTTAAATTCAAAATATTGTTTACTGCCCAGTTTATTGATATCAATGGGTAATACTGTTAGATATCTCAGTAGCATCAACTGAAATAGAAATTACGAGTTTTCTTTTAAGTACACGTTGGCTTTATTTTAATTACTCGTAGTATAAGTGAAATAAATTAAACAGTGGTACTTTTAGAACAATAATTCCAAGTAGAATGGATTCAAAAGGACTGAGGGAGAAATACCAAGCCGTAGAGGGTGCCACGGAGATGTTGTCTATCATAGCACTGACTCCATACTTTGGAGTAACGGAGTTGGATAACAGAAGTGCTACGACTCCAGAAGAAAGGGTTCCAAACGACTCATTCCACTGTTTACTGGACATTGGTCGAATGCTGCGAATGAGCTCCCTTGATTAATTAAAGGAACGAGACTATTTCCCATTTGGATCTTGTGTTCAGGTTACCAAGCACAAAGACTTAGAGAGGCCGCAGCAGTGTGATTAATAGCTCTCAGAGCGTCGTCGAGAGAGAATTTCGACTCGTGCCCTTTGTTCCCAAATGATGAGCAAAAAGAGAGAACGAACCAAATCACTGCATGTATCACAGCTCCCGTCTCATTTTGCACCGGTAGAGAGTAAATTGGACAGAAAATTGGTTTCGAGACGTTGTCGCAGTCCTCTCTGAGGGAAAGCTGTGTTGAAAAGTCTTGAGTGGTTCAGCACTCTATGCTTCTACTGTAAAGAATGAGAAATCAATGAATCTCGTTCCGAATGCACGTTTAGGTCTTGACACAAACCAGAAATCATTCCAAACAGAAGAAACCGTTTCGTCAGTCGAGAAATCAGGTGTGCAACGGTGAAATAAGAAGCGTTCCTCATGAATTAGTAATGAATGCGTATTTTATTCTTGTAACCGTAACAGTTCCCATGAAATTAAAAGTCCTGTTAGAATCCATTGATCTCTAACTAACCTACATTTCAATTCGCAATGGACACATATATTTTTTCTGAATGGGACCTGTTAAGTTTTCGTCACTTAATTATGAAGACGTGTAACACATCCTGCTCTAGATTAAAGTATAGCTGTTAAATATGCTAAAGCGCAGAAGGTCGGTGTTGGTGTTGGTACTTGTTGCCAGTCAGCCGTAAAAGCGTAATTTACGGCTTACTTCATTCGTAGTCGAAGCAAAGATTAGTTCTATATTCTTCTATTCTAATCATGTTTGATTTAATCCATCTTTTCAATCAATAAAGTAAAAATGTCTTTAAGCAAGGTGAACGAAATAGTTGGTTATCACGTCACGAATCGGACCCACTGGTACTTTTTGACATGTCTCTTCCATTTATCATCTCGAAGTTTGTCAAGGTACACCCATTACTCAATCTCTATCAGTTACAGGACGAAAAACAAGTCATTTTGAGAAAGTATTGTTGCTCATATCTAACTGTCACTACTTGGCATTTGTGATTCTTCACAATTTGGATGTCTAGATTAGCAATGATATACTTTTGGCTTTTCTTTCAATTGTAATCAAAGAGAATGAGATGCTCCCGATGGATGCAATATGTTTCACTGAGAGCTAATTTCACAAAGTGCTTTTGTTCTCCCGGTTTACGTTATTAGTAAAACGTCAGAGGCATGGGAAATGAGGAATCGCAATTCGGAATGTTGCTCCTGGACTCTTAATCTCAAACAATGTACTATTCCATTTCCACCCCTAAAAACCGTTACATTTGCTTTCGATGCATGTTTCTTGTTGTAGTAACTAGAACTAGAGTCATATCACTTTCTCGGTACGATGCAACTCACAAGGTAAGCTATCGTAATCTTGTCTCTGATGTCAAAGGTGCAGAGCCCAAAAGAGACATGATGCGATAAAAAAAATGTCGTTGTTCTGCGGGCACAACGACAACTCTAATGAAGTTGTACAAGAACTAGAAAACTGTGTTTGTAGGGCATCGAGGTTTCAACTGAGACTTCCAATTTATGGTCTCCCAACTAAATGAAAGACTTGGCCCAATCCTCAATCCTTGGAGATCATTCTGAAGCGGGGAATGGAGTATAAGCATCGACTTTCCTCATTCCTTTTTCTGTGACTTCAAAAGGAACGCGTGTGTACAACGCAAACGACTTATTGTCATTGACCACGGTTCAAAAGAGAAAAGTCGTTCTTGCTGCCGAGCGTTTCTGAAGTTCAGGAAGTCAAACTCACATTCGCAACGACGAATTCAATGTTATTTACTCCATGCATACACACGACGCAACGCTGAGGAAAAGATGAAAGAATGAGCTATGTACACGAGGCAATGCAGTAATTTCGATGGGACTTCCTTCCTCTTTGTGCTCCAAGGGGCAATGTTTCCACTGGAATTTGGAATGTTCATCATTATACAAAAGCAAGGGAATCATGCAACCTGAATGCAAATGTGCTGTGGAGAACAAGGACAATGAACATAACATAAACCGAGGAACGATATCATACTAATGTCGTAATATCGACTTGCTCTTTGTAGTCAAATTCTCAACTTTCTTCTTCTTTTGTAATTCACTTATACAGCTTCGTCTTGTGTACTCGTTTTGGAAACAGTAGACACAGTCGAGAAACCCGAATAGTAATGTAATAACAATAACGGAAGTGCGTTCTAAGGAAATAATATACTTTTCGTGAGGGACAGGCACACTTTGACACTGACAAAGGAGCAAATACAAAGGCGACAGGAGAAAGTGACAAGTGACAACGTAATGCTACGCTAAGTAAAGAATAAAGCGAAAATTCTCCTTAAAAAGATGCTGCTACCACAAAAGTGCAAACGTGTCAAAGTGCAATAGCGCGCAACGTCACACGATGTCAATCTCTACTTAGAGATTTCCAACTGGAAGTCAAGCTGTAGCTAGAGAAATGAAATTGCGCTTTCGTCTTGAACTTAGAGTACGCTATTCATAGCCTGTGCCTGTGGCAATGTTGACGTTGAATTCTAAATGTAAAGTAAATATTATATAGAATGGAAAGAGAAAGTCCTTTGGAGAACTAAGGTAGAACATCTAAATCCCTTCTTGACTTTCCCCTTCTTTAATCTCTCCAAGAATACAGAACATGTTGGAAAGAAAACAAAAACGAGATTGCTCCAGATACGAATCTCATCCGCAGCTCTCGTCATTCCATTAAGATTCAATTTAGCATCATACAATCTTATTTCTTTATGTTGATCAACAATCCTACTTTTCCACGAGATGTTCAACAATGGCCCTTTTCCCAGACTGAAAATCAATCAGAATCAACCTTGAATCCATCAATACTACATACTTTTCTTTTTGATGTATTTCCTTGTCAAACTTTATATTTAGTTAATCTTGGGTAATTTTCAAGAATAGGAGAGCAGAGAAATGAGATGGCAATCTTATACGAAGGACGAACCATAAAAAATTTAACAGCAGCATTTCAAATGAGGTCCTATTTTCTATTGTTAGGTCTCCCAAGTCCCAACTGTTTCTCATGAATGATTTTATTTATTACAACGTTCCACGTTGTCTGCTGTTGTCAGTTTTTCTTCAGAGAGGTGAGTGATTTTGCTTGAGATACTGCAGCTCTTTCAAAGTGCTCGTAAAATCGGAAGGAGTGAGTCCAGTCGTAAACATTCTCCAAGATCCAAGACTAAGACTTTAGATTTCGTAAAAGTGCTTGTAGTGTCTCCTTTAATGTTGATGGATTGAGATTATGACTGTTTCAATTCACCTTGACCACTAAACGAAGGTTGACGTTGACGTTGAGAGGACGGAGATCCATTCTTTAAAAATACATCTCCCCTGTCAGCGAAGAACCTGAACTGAAACATGTTTTGGAAAGGTTCAACGCAAAAGTAAGCCGAGTGGCCGAGTCCATACCTTTAGGCAATTAAGGAAATAAATAATGGTCTAGATTATAGAGAAATTGGGGAAATGCGGCTCGTTTCACCGCTTCCGTTTCCTTTCAATTGACCTTACTACCTCTTTCATGTTAATAGTTTAGTTTAGTTTTATTTCCTGTCGAATAATGGCTAGGGACCCTCTCCGACTTACGATTCGTATTGTAGAGTTCGTTCGTACATTTAAAAAGTAGAAATTGTACCTCTTTCATGTTACAATTGTTATACGTGTTATCTTAACATTTCTATAAACAACAATAAACTTGCCAATTTATTCTCTTTTTGTTTTAGTACTTACTGTTTTTCACTCTTACAGAATCTTGAACGTTTTCTTGAAAGCCAAATGTCACAATCTTGCCTTTCACTGAACGCAAAGCAACTTCTTCCTGGCTTTCTTCCATTAGGAATGTCTTAATTGCCTTTTTGATCTGACTTACGTAAGAACTCAGCGACAGTGAGCATATCACCATATTATGGTGAAAAATATGTCCTTATAATTTATATTTCAAAGCTGCATTCCGCGATGTCAACTCACGTATTTCAGTGTCATTTTAGTTTAGTACGTTTTGCTTTTTGCAACTTGAAAGTTGAAATTGAAAATTGAATGAAACCCACAAAAACTATGAATCTATGAACTTTACTTCCGACTTTGCGGTATACGATTTCATGGTGTTCACTTGATATGGCTTGGTATGTTTGTGTTTCTAGTCATTCTAGTCTAAGTTTACTAGTTTATCATATCATGTACAATAATATCTCAACATGAAATTAGTCGGCTAGGGCAAAGTCTGTTTAACCGAACCTTGATACTAGTTTCGAAATCTTTTTCCCCTTTCTAGTTTCCGAGTCGAGTGTGTCGAGTCCGGGAATAGAAGTCGGTCCATAGCTTACAAGTTCTTTTGTGTTCTCAATTTATCGTTGGAAATAGCATTGAGTTGATTAAAATGGAGTTAGGATTTAAAATTATATGTGCCATTTCATTAGTAAGTTTCTAATTAATTTTAAAAAAGTTCACTTTTTGTAATAATTATATTTTTAATACGTGAGGAACACTGTATCATTTGTTTCAAACAGGGCAGCGGTCTTTTAATTGCATTTCTAGGGATATTTGAATTCTACAAGATGAATGCACACGGCTGCAGTTCGCTTGTCAATAATGGTCAAGATTTGATTATTCATACGTCCAGTCCATTATTAAAACATAAAGATCCCATGGAGGTAAAGTCAGAAGGGAAAGAACAGCGCGAGAACAATAATAATGAGGAGGAGGACGCACAGACTTGTTCTCGTTACATCTTAGTTTGGCAAATTGTTTCAGCAACTGCCATGATCATTGGATACCTTCAAATCGCTTCATCCATTTGGGTTTTCTTGTCCATGGGAAGCCCTTCAAAAATGGGACCAGACTACGATTATGAAACGTGTCAATTCAAAGTAGGTTGCTAATTGTTATCATCTTATCATCATTAGTATGAATTAAATGCACTTCTTAAACTTTCATAATGCAAAATTATACATTAATATAATAATGCTCTTTAATTACTATTTAAAGGTGATTAATTCATCCGTGAGCAAGACTTGCTGGATTTGGATTCATTTATTTCTTTCAGTTATTCTACTTTTCAGTTTCTCGATGGTATTTGCTATCGGATTCTACCCAAAAGCACTATTGTTGTGCTTCGTTGCAGACTTTTTCATTATGAATGTTTTAATTTGGATGGGAATATGTTTCAAATAATTAATAAAGTCGATAGAAATGAGATGTAATTTCACCTGCACTGTTATATGGTATAAGTATTGCACTAGAAATGAATTTGTCTATGACGCAAGTGAACTGAGACGTTCATAATTTTTGAGAAGAATTTTTTTTGCATTTCATTCACATGATACATCATACATGTAACTTTTCATACTGATTCGTTTTGAAACACACGAAAGCAATGAATCAATGCATGATACGCTCTGCTTCACACGAAAATCTGCTTGAAAGAAATGCTACTTGGACCGTACACGTTTGCTTACTGAACCCGCGCTAATGCTCTTTCAAATGTGTTCACTGAGAGTTCAATTCATATTTAAAAACTTGGTGTACATATAATAGTACATACTTTCTTATGATTCCCCGATTTCCTCTTTTTTCACTATGTGATTTATTTAATATACAGCATTTTAAAATGTTAGTAGGACTAGGATTGCATGGAATATTCTCCAGATCGTGGCGAGTTTTTCTACGATCCAAAGTCGTGTAAGTGTACATAAAGTCGGTGTACTTTCAAACGCATTACTTTTATAGCATGTATTATAAAACCGAGAAGAGAAGTTCATTGGAGGGTATTTTCGTTTTATGTACTGTGTCTCTTTGTAGGAAAGTAGGAAAATAAGAGCGAAAGTCTGAGGAAGGAAGGGCGGAAGGAAGCTAAAGTATTCACACGGCGAAAGTTATTAGGTGTGCAACAGAAATGAGGCACAGTGAAAGCACAGGCTTAAAGTAGAAATGAGTCACCAGCAGAACAAAAGTTGTATTGCAGCATTAGGCGGAATTTCACGTGGAGCTTTGACTGTGAACTACGGAGAGGATAAGAAAACAAGAATTTGGACTGCCTCTATAGTAGGTTCAAACTTTTTGAAGAAAGTGTGAAAGCGCGACTGTATAGTACTGTCTAACAATTCTGGGAACGATAAAGACAAGGAATAATGCGAAACGGTAGAAGGTGACAAGGAGCAAGACCATATGTTGCAAATGTCAAGTTGAGCAAGCAAGTAACATCATGCAAGGAATTCTTGCAATTCCTTCATTTGGCAGTTGTTGCTCCGGAGAGAGAAAAGTGCATTAAAAACGTACGACTTGGAGAGAGATCACACATTCATAATAAAATGTATGTTGACTAAGTACACTACTAACTCACTACTTTTTTGGAACAACATCCGGGTGTTATAATACAGAGTGAGCACTTGACCTGATTTCAACTCGCATTTGTTCCTGCTTCTCAGCGTTCATATTATTTATAACCTGTGAACAAGGAAAAGTATAGTTGGAAAGAAAATCCTAATGTTGTATTTCAATAGCTATGAATTTTGTGTCATTGTCTTTCTGTGGTTTACAAGCCCGGTGCTCAAGTTTCGTGCGGTTGAATAACTTCGTCAAATGTCTACTTGAACACACACGGTGTGGACTGGTGTTTTCTTCAACATCCTTCTGCTTTACCAATGCTACGTGACGAGTGATGCCTGACGAGTAGTCAGTAGAAATACAAATAAGTAATTTGTAGTTTATGTGTGGTGCTTGGATTTCGTAACGAAGCTCCAGAGCTTGGAAAGCCTTAAACAATTCATTTTTGTCGTAATAAGTGACATTTTAGTACTATGTTCCAGAATTGTATTGTACAGCTGTGCTGCTTTACTGCGGAATTACTTACTTAGTGAAGACTGAACATGATCAGGAACTTTTTAAGAATGTATCAAAGTACTCCTTTACGTACTGCTTATAACGCTACGCATGTAGCACTATGAACCGACAAAGCTAATTCTGAATTGCAAAACTTTTTTCTTACTAAAGTTGTCCTTTCTAGATGATGATACGACCAAAGTTGTAAAAATTTCCAGGAATAAAATCATTAATTTTTTTTCACTTTGTTCACTTCAAAGTGTGGTTTGGTTATGGCGAAAGGTTTCTCATTTCCAGGCATTCGCTTTTTTGTCATTCCAGTCTTATAACTTCTTTTCGTATTTCCTTAGTTGATAGTTTCTAGGAATTTCTATGTCACTGCCGCCGCCGTCTCATTCGTATATCAAATAAGAAAGATTATGAGCACGCGGGTGATAAAATGCCACGTGTCGTGTTCAATGTTCAATGTCATAGAGAATAAAGCCCAAGAAAAGATTACGCAATGCCCTGTCACCGATGATAAGTGGCAAGTGGTTCACCGCATAACGTAATATGACACTTTTCCGATGTCGTCTCACAACATGACTGACATTAGAATTCAATGAGACAACGAATAACCAAGACACAAAAAAACCTAGCTCATGCTTTCCATTTGAACATGGTACAGCACAGTACGGGATTATAAAGTTAGTGACGAACTGCCTTGACTCGACTGACTTCCATTGTTTTTCTTTGGTATGGTTTGCTAACGAAAGTTGAAAACTCATGGATTTGTACAATAACTTTGCGTTTCTTTTTTACGCCCAACAACGTCTTTTTACATTGAGTGACCGTTCCTCACCCATTTCAGGCCGCTGCTCCGTATAAATGATTTAAGATGCCCACAAGCTGTGCGGTCTTTTATCAACGGGCTTAATCTCTCATGATCGCCATGAAGTATTCATTGGCAAAATGTCCTTTTCGTTTCCCCTTGACAAATATCCCATGCGAACAACGCCTCCCTACTTTATGTAATATTCCAACCTGGTTCTGCAGCAAATACCACTGAGACATGAGACGCACATTCCTTCTATAACAGAATCTCGCATGGTCTTTTGTTAAAGCTTCTAATCCGTATAGAAACAATACCTCAATCGCATTAGTGGAACGAAAATGATGCTTACAGATTGAAGATCTGAAGTTTCTGAAGTGAGAACTGTGGAATCTGACAGGTATGGTTGCTCAGGAATTTCGAAGACAAAGCGAAACATATTTGTTAAAACCTAGCGTTTATATTAAATGTTTATGTTGCGAATAAGCAAGAATATGAAAGCTGTTGTGATGTTTGTAGTTTCATTAAATACAATAAACAACATCGAAACCAAAAAGGATGTAGGTATCTTATCGAACTTTCCCTGAATTTCCTAGTATATTTTAAATTATTGTAATTTTATGAAAGTCTCTCTTGTCTTGTTTTGCATTGACGTTTCGGAACAAACACTAGCATGATATTGATATGCGACGATTCGGGTACGGGTTTCCGACTGGTTACATAGTACAAGGTTTTCAACTTACCTAGTGATGCTTTTACTGCTTACACAAGGCGAAAAGACAAATAGACTTGACGGATCGAGTTTTGTTCCTCTGTGTACACACAAACCGATGATGTTCAAACCTTCAAAGGTGTTCTGCTGGAACAAGGAATCAATCGCATACCTCGTGTGCTTGTTTAGGGTAGCTCACATAGCAGAAAGCAAACCAAGAATTAATTTCAACACACCACGGACCACGGCCATATTTCCTGAAATTCATTTCCCACAGAATCTTCCATCCTGTTGTGGTATAGTACCAAGTACTAATACTACGAGTGAATTAATGGATTTCATGGGAATCCAACATCATTTCCAGTGGAAACCGCAATACCTACATTTTTTGGTGCCGAATGGTAATAGAAGAACAAAAGCAGTCATAACCAGATTTATCGAAAGGAAGATAAATAAGGATTTTAGAGCTTGAGTGACTTCCATTACAGCGATGCGACATCATAATTTCATCAGACACTGAGATGGACTTGGACTCCTTCGTGAGTGGATATGAAAGGTTCTTGAAACATTATAATGGCTAATGGCCAAGACAGCTTCTGTCGGAAATAAGAAAGCAATCAAGATTTGATTGTTCCGAAACACTAAAGTTACGATATCATTTCTGGAGGAGGCACCCATCGGGCTTCAAATATATTTAACTCAAAGAGTTGAACGTTTGTAAACTGAATTTTACTAATTAATGAGCATCTTGATGAGTAACCTGAATATACTATAATTTGTCGAATTTTAAAAATGTGAATGAGATTACATTGTATTAAAAGGTAAAAGTTATCAAGTCATGAAAGAAGGATCTTCGTGATACGACGTACTCATAATAAAAGCATCCATGGTCTGTTCTTTTAATATATTATCTCACGTTCTCTAGAGACATTTGTGTCCCCAAGGTTTTAAGTCTTAGGACGGAGACAGAGCTTATTTGTTCCGGTGAAAAGGACGCATTGTCCTTCAATATTTTGTGGCTTGATTATGTCGTTTCGCATCATAAAGCTTGAGAAAATGGAGTGAAAGCCAGTCTGTGAAAGAGGTAAAAGAGTAACGGCACCGTCTTTATCTAATGCATAAGACCTTGTAGCCTATGCCTAAACCAAAATGTAGAGGCATATTAATCAGAATTGAAAGCATGGACAAAAAAGGCAAATGCTGATATGCACGACATGCTCAATCTCTTCTATTCAGGCTTTTCAATCCCAACAGACTAATGAGATCTTGACTATTTTTCTCTTCCCAAGAGAGAGTACTCAGTCTTTGCTTTTCGCTTGTTCATATGCACAAAACTTTTTTTCGCCTGTCTGATTCGCTAAAATCTCACATAAAGTGTAATCTGGAAATGAAGAGAAATCATATTTTCTTTAGATGCAAAATATAAAAGAGTGAATAAGAGTAAGCAGGTAGAAGAAGATGAAATGATATTAACAATGCTTCAATTCAGCTGACATGTCGGTGAATCAGGTTATAAATTATGATCAAAAGCAAAATTCGCAGAAAACATTTTCCTCGCTGAATTAATTACGAGGAGGAGAAAAGTAATTTCGATGGATATAAATCCATTTCCGACTTTGGGTACATACTCTACATAATGTTAACCATAAAAAAATCCACCCAAATTGTGCATTCAAATGCAGGGAAAATTACCATGGGATGTTATGGAACTCACAGAAAAGAGTCGCAGTGTTAAAACGAATTTGATGTCTCGTGACTATTGAAGCGTAGTTGATCTTTATTCAGCTTAGACCCATTAACTTACTTTTGAAACGCCCATCGTTTGCATTATGCAAAGACAAGAGTTGGCTTGGGAGATTTTGGGAACCACCTCCGCCCTGGCTGACGTGCAGATGTTCCATCTAATTTTTTACCGAAAACAAATGAGCAACAGAAAAGTTTGTGAAGTGGCAAATTCATCACGAGAAAATTGAACAAAATGTTTAAGCTCAGTTGGAAGTCTTGACGGTTGGACCGGCAAGTCCCGAGTGGGATCCGCAACGACTCCGAACCTTCAGACACGACCTTTGCCCATGGGCTGTTGCATGTCGTGTGAAATATCCACTCCATGATGAGCAGGCAGTTGTCTGTGTACGTGAAGATTCTTCTATTTGTAATTGTCTCCGTTAATCAAACTGCCGAAATGAAATGTAAACATTGCCTTGCTCTTTTTCACTCTCATCTTTGTCACCTTCGGAAGTCCCGCTGTGGGCCAAATGGTTGCATCGCGACAAGCACAATACCACAAGCATTTTCTCAGCGCCCACCCTCTTCCTCTCTTCAAATTATACATTCGTAGGTATTTGAATAAATAGAATTGCAAGGTACAATGTGCAACTCTTTAACACTAGGAAACGCCATATCTTTTCATTTTATGAAATTGTATCCCTAATCTTTTCAAACATCCGATTTCTTGTGAAAACATTAGAAATAAGAGATAACGAAAAATGTAATCTTGTGAGAATTTTATTCACTTTCACATTTCACTGGAGAGTCTAGGCCTTTGACAGTATCAACAAGGCGTGCTGTGTAAAATGCACCATAAGTGCTTACAATGTAGCACATTGAAGTTGTAATGTTTTTCATATCAAGACGTTTTCTTTTGCAAAACTATTCGTCTGAGCGTTAGCTATCATCTCTAGGAATTTTCTATGAACCATTGCCATTACAGTGCCTTATTTCCATGAAGGAAAAAAGTTGAATTGCAGATTTCGTTTAACTTATGCAGTCAAACATCAAATAGTCGTCCCTCATGCTTTCACATCATTTCTTGAGGCGTTGTTGTCGGATTCATTATACATCAGCATAATCTTCACAAACTCAAGACGTGTCCAACAACATCATGCGTCGTCCTACATGCATCATCCTCGCAATCCAGAATCTGTTTGGAAGAAGACGTGATAAATATTTGATGGAGTTTCTCTTCTTACACTAGTCACGCTTATGTTGCATTCGCATGAATTTACACATTCACCACTCAACTGGATTAAGGTGATATAAGCAGATTCTCGTCTTTCAGCACCTACAGATACTAGATACTATATACATGTAGAAAAGACGGTATTTGGAAGAATAACCAGATTCTCAATGTGGAAGAGAAAGATCAAGAACTAGGAATGTCCGTCTACTAAGCATTGTCGAGCTGTCTTTTGGATGGAGGTTGAGCACGATGGAACCTCAGGATGAGAAATGAAAGCTCGTTGAGTCGCTAAGCGTTCTAATATTCCATATAGCATGCGTCCGCGGAATGGAAGACCAGAGCAGGCAGTTTAAAGGAGTCCATACTTGGGAACGGCCTTCTCTGCTTCGCATAGTCACTGTGAGTTCATGTCATGGACCGAAATGTATGATGCTCACCCGTTATACAGAATCGCAGGGGCGGTGATGAGAGACAACTACGGTCGGTTAGGATCGCAAAGTGGATGAAGTGTGCCCGTGTGCCGATGTTTCTATAGGTTTTAAGTTCCTCCAGCTCTTGTAATTGTCCCATCAATCATCTTCATCTTCATCCAAACCGAAATACCGGAAAACGAAAAGTGCCGTCATGCTCGCTGTCTACCAGGTTTGAGATACAAGGCATTTGTTCAGAACTCTAATACTTTCTTTTAACCCTCACGAGAAGACAGTTGGAAATATGTGTAGTCTCGTCTCAAGTCCTTAAATCCTGTGTACTTTTTATCGTTCTTCTACCCAATGGTATATGACTGTAATACTTATAACACCTTCCATGAAAATAGCTCATAGCTGCCAAGCACTGGTACATTACTCCAAAAGTACTGTAGGAACGTCATCAAATCATCCTGAAGCCTTTTCCTTTCATCTCCCCGGGAAATAGATCAAATCAGACCATAATGACGACTAAAGATCCCGACCTTTCGCTGATGACTGTGCCAAGCCGTGAAGAACAAGGAGTCAACACTTTGTTTCTACTTTAAGTTACAATGGGATTTTACTGGCATGGATGAGAAGTTTTCGGGCTGACCTCATTAAAAAGGTAATAAAACTACATTTTCACCTACAAACAGCTATTACTCTTCTGAGAAACTACGGAAGGTAATTAACATCTTAGTTTTACGCTGAAAATATTACGACTTTCACCAAAATCATTTGTTTTTTTGGATATGAAAAGTTTTTAATATCGTTTCATATGTATTATGAGTCAAAAAACACTGAAATTTTGAATAGTATTCTTAACAATTTGTGCGTGAAGTGCAAATGCAAACGAACTGTGGAACTGTAATATGAAATAAAGCGGTGTTTATTCCCGTCCTTCTCGATCGTCCGTATTGAACCCAGCCCTGATCAGAAACTGATCATTTCTAAGCCTTTATAAGAATATTACAAGTTTTAATAAAATTAATATTTTCATTCATGCCTGTTCAAATTCTTGAATAATGTAATAATGTAACCTTCGACGTCTGCTGGATGCGAGATATCCATAAATATTGATGACTTCTTCGTTACTCAAAACACCTTTACGATCTGTGACAACTCGATCAGTAAATTCTTCCTCATCGAAAGCACTAAAACGAATTTCGTACAATGCTTTTCCCAAACAAAGACGAATATTCGCTGCAGTCACGGGGAGTTCTTGTCGACTGCACTCCATTTCACCCCAGCTAAAATAATAATTTATTGGTGATAGTGATGATATTTTTAGTGTCCTTTCAATGCCCACGTTAATTTGTGCGAATGAGTACCGAAATGTGTTATTTATTATATCGTACTTAATTATACTTACAGGCAAATGCTTTCAAACAAGTCCACTTCTTCGACTTCATGAAAATCTTTAACAAAATGACAAATGTCATCGTGGTTCAGAGTTAAGAATTCTTCGCATGAATGAAGACTGCATGCACGACTTTCTCTATATTTGTGAAGTAATATTTTTATAATATTTCAAGAGTGATGTGGTAAAGATTAGATTGTAAGGTATATGGGATAATAGTTGGAAATACAATTATTTGTATATCTCAAATCACTTTTGATTTTGATAAAGTTTGAATTATTAATGTAGACAAAATTAACCAAAATTAAATAACTTGATAACGAACCTGCAAATGAAGTGATCGATGGCCTTCTCTAATTCAGGGTCGTTGATTTCACGAGCTTTGAAAAATGCCTTCCAAGACTTGTTGACAGAATGATACAGCATGTCAACAATATATGAAGAGCACTTGCTTGCCACTTCGTCAAAAAGGTACTTTCTAGCTAGGCAAATGATTGAGCATATATGGTCAACGTCTCTGTTTTTCTCAGCCAAAACTAGGTTTTGTGGTCTGTAACAGCACTGAAATTGACGAATAATGAAATTCTCATGTTTAGAAGGAGAATGCCTAATTGCTTAATCATAATCATACATTTGAAAATCCATGTAAAAAATCATCGTACTTCCAACAATAATTGAAACATGTTTGGATCGTCTCCCTGAAGTGAAATCGTCTGCTTTGAATTTGATTGAGCAGTGTTTGCTTCTGTCTTCTCTTGTTTCGAATCACCAGATATAGACATGTCATTCCACCTGGAACTTAGCAATGTCTCAAAGAATGGAGAACTAGCAATGAGAACAATTTGATGGCACTCTAATGGCGTTTGTTCTGGCCCAACTTTGAGAATAATGTCTGTCGCAATCGTATTCGTAAGGCAGTAGAGTAACTTTGACTCTAACAATGGATGCTTACATCGCCAATCATGGTCAGAGGCGCAAACTGATCCACTTGTGCTATCATTACTGGAAGAACCAAGTTCAATCGTATCGTCAGAATCGCCGAAGTCTAGTCCCTCCGATTCTTCGTCATTATCGGTTTCTTCGTCTGGATCGTCAAATGTCAAAACTGAGATTTCTGTATCTTGTGAGTCTTCCGACACCACTTCACGATTTAAGTCCATATTGTATCATGAAAACTAATAATTTTTATCTAAATTCAATTCTACATTTTTTCGAAACATTCGAAGGCTGTCAGTTTCATTGAGTTTCATTATGAAGCCCTATCTTCTCCGCATTGTAACATAAGGTTGTTACTATGACATGCATATGACGTTGGAATAGTCAGTTTCAGTAATAGTACATACAGAGAACGTGCCACATGGTAGTTCACCGAACAATGTACGGTTGCCGGTGCACGGTGCAGTTAGATCGTCCGAGACTTTAGTTCCCACAACACAGGCACAACAATAATTTATGAACGTCAAAATTCAAGGTTAATATTATTATTTTGTCTGTGATCGAGAACGTTGAGAAAGCAATGCCAAATTATGAGACTGTAACGCTGCCATTACTGCGGAATGCAGTTACTTATATGGAGTTGGATTGACCCAAAGTAAAGTAAAAATGAAAAAGTAGGAATTTTGTCAGCCATCATTATTCCGATTCCTTTTTATTTCACGGTAAATGTACGTTATTTGATATGTGACTGAACAGATGCAGAATATCGGTTGGAATTTGGTATTTCAATGGTATACGACACGGCTTGTATTCAAATTCACATAAAAGAAGGAATACTGTGGTATATTCCAGGTGAGTTTCACCACAGGGTTCCACTATTCATTCGTACATCTCATAATCTAAGAAAGAGTTATAGTAGATTTCCATATCTTGCAGAGAAAAGCTCGTAGTCAGTGTGAATGCATGTAAGTATTATCCTAATAATACTAAGGAATAATATAGAAACACCTTTTTGGCCGACATTGAAGGGTGTCCAGTATAATATAATACGTATTCATTGTAATATAATAGAAGTATACACAGTATTTTCTCCTATGAGTCTAAAGAGTACAGAATATATAAACGTATTCGAACTGCCGGCACCAGGTCTTAATAAATCGTTCAGCCCCGACGCACACTTGGCCAGCTGGTAGAAAAAGAATCCAGAATGAATTCCTCCAGTCGCGTCTCGTCGTCAAGAGAAAGGATGTTTGTGTACGTCTGCCTTCTCTTTCCTGAACATTTCCTCCTTTTATCTCTCTTGAAGCGAACAAGACTAGTCAAACTAGAAGGAAAGCAGCTTTTTGTGGGGTGACTCTTGCCCGAAAAGTCTTCAAGCTTCTTCATCACAAATGCTTGCCATCCTCTCGACTCATTTTGAGTGAAAGCACCCAGAAAGAAAGCACCAATAGACTTTCCAAAGACAGGGCACAAACCATGAGGTCACTCTTCTCTTTCTTCCTGTACAAATCTTCGTGGCCACAGGCTCTTGGTGTCTTTCATCATTTCGCTTCGTTTGATGGCGGTTGACGTTTCTCACAAAAACGTTTCTCCTTGAATATGTGTCCTCTGTAAATGTACTTGACCGCATCTACGCTCACAAGAAAAAACCAGAAAAACCGAATGAGAAAACGAATCAATATAATATTAAAAAAACACATTTGCCCTCCATCAATCTTTCCCACTTGATCTCCAACATTTTTTCGTTGTTACACTATATTTCTGCAATGTCATGTCATGTTACCGTGTCAGATTCATGCTTTCATATAAAGATCACGTTGTATAAGATACTTATTTACAGTCCTTAGCCACCATTTGCCATTAGACTTTATATTATGTTTCTTATAGGCGGAAAGAAATCAAAACTTTGTTGTACCTAATTCTAACTACATATTGGTAGCTAGGAAAGCGAAATTATCATGACTATCCGACTTTTGTAGATTACAGGATCCAGATGAAACATTTGATACACCAAACTCTAGTGCATTATATTTCAACATGGCCCAAATGCAGACTTATAATAAAATTCTCCGATTCTCGGAAAACTCTACTCTTTGTTCTCATACTTTGAGTCGTATATTTCATCCTCCTCCATCCCTTTAAGTATATAACACAAGCCAGCTTAAGGTAAACACGAATGAGTACTTCAAAGATACAAGCATTTTCCTATATCAGCAATTTTTCCATTTGGAGCACTTAACATGTGATGCAGTAAACACACACGAGTCATAGAACAGGAAAGTGTTATGTTATTTACCCTGCCTGTTTGAAGTATGGACGAAAGAGATGTTTTCAAACTTTATGAAAAGAGGAGCAGACGAGCTGTTTAAGGGTTGACACGGGAGAAGTGGTGTTCAAACACGTATCAATTTTGAAGCTGTCAAGGTTGATCGATCTATTTTGCTCATTTACAGTTAGACATCTTTTTCCATTTTACCATTTTCGTGGAAGAAAACAAGACGAAAGTGTAATACGAAGTGCGAAAGAAAGTAATTCCCTGCGTTACATATATTGGGAAGAATATACCTTCCCCGAGTTGCCCGCGGTACCCTTTACGCAGTTGTGAAACAAATCCGAATCACACACCCAAAAGGACGATTTTTATTAGGTTTTGGAAAAATGTTCAATTGCAATACAATTTTGTATTTTTCTGTTTGTTGCGGCTATACATTTGATTTGTCGATGAAACCGATGTTGTTTGCGCGTTCTGCATGGTGTAGAATCCTATCAGGCGCCAAGACGTCTTTTTTTCTCTGGAACACTTTCAGAGTCAACAGAGCAGAAAAGGCTATGTACGCCTGTCAAGCTCACAGAGAGGAAAAGAGAGTCAAGCAGCTGGAAGTAATCATAAAAAATAAGAGCGACAAACAGACGGATTCACATTCAAAAGAAAGTGCTGTCTTTCCTTCAAATCAATGGTTGTCTCCAGATTTTGATTTTTGATATGGACCCATGGACATAAAGAAAGCAGCAAACTGGAAGATCTCGTAAAATCAAGTTATGAAACATAACGCGAACTAAATAACTAATTTCAGTATGAATTCTTTAAAATTGGGATCTTGTTATATTATTCGGTTTTTAGAACGTTTTCCTCGTAGATGTTGATTTCCAAAACCTTTTTACCTGGATGACTCCTTTGAAGAACGTACCATGAAAGGATTCTCATTATTTGTCTGAATGATTAGATTGTACATTGTATCAGGCGCTTTATAAACACTGTTATAGCTATCAGTTTCATTACTAGGGAATATACTGAATTATATTATTTGTTACAATGTTATAAATCACATCCTCTGCGATCAATTTGTGAATGAATTGAAATCACGGTGCTGCATGATGAAAAAGAACCCCTCATTTGGGACCTTTGTTAACTTCAAGTTGGAGACAGTTTAGTAAACCAAAGTAGCCAAGGAGCTGAGCTTGTTAGTTTCCAATTTCACAAGTCATGAGTCATGTCACGACTCGGAATCAAACTTGTTGAGTGACGGGAAGCAACTCTAAAATGGAGTGTTTTCTGATGATACAGTAGCTGCGGAGATTTTGGACACAAATGGCCGATTTGTACAAGACATTATCCTGTAATGATGGCAAATGTACCAGGCAAATAGGTTTATCATTTCGGATCGTTATAGATAGAGAATAGTACTCTTCTACAGTGTAGTCACAGACAGAAAAAGAGTCCATCCCATTCCCATCAATATTTGAAATGTGTAGCACTAGGAGAGGACTTAGAGTAAATTATACAGAACAGGGATGTAGGACCTGATAAGAAACTCCCCACGAGCAGACCTATTAGGGAGAAAGCGGAGGTGTAAGGTGAACTCTCAATTCAGTCACAGATGAGGCTCTTGTGCAGTTTAAATTGAAACGACCGTCATGGGATTTGTAGCCGAGTAGCGAGAAATCCCAGCGAAGCGTCCAATTTACCAGTTTTGTAAAGTAGAAAGTCTGTGTCGACTTTGTCAAGCACTGAACCCGGAGAAGCTTACGAAAGAAAACCTTAGTAATGTTTAACTACACTATGCAATTTGAGTTCGTGATTCGAAAGAAATAAAGCTTTAAGAAACGTGTGTGCAACAGAATAATGCTTGTCATACTGAATGCAATGTATTATTAAAGTAATATTCTACATCTTCTTTACTTTAAATTGCGCTACTTGCTGTCAAAAGTGTGAATACAAACGGTATGTTATATTCGTAAAAAGTCGTAAAGCACAGTAAACTGTGGTCCCAGATGATTTAAATGCTATAATGATAACGAAGGATTTATTGAGTGTCAAAGAATTAGAATGATGTGTTCAGGTCAACATTAAAAATGGGATTGATTGCGAATGTCTATTTAAAATATAGGCTTTGACTGGACGGAATGTTATCATAACTTCAGTAATGAGTGCAAATAGGATCCTCTCAAGTCTACCAACGTCACGTTTCCGTGTCACCAAACCTGTCAGGAAGTCACATCATATGAAAGCACGCTTGAATTCCTCTGGTGCTTAGCATACCAGGTCGGCTTTTGAGCACTGTACATTCTCTGCACTACAGCACCACATTTGTGGACAGATTAGGTCTGAAGTGTCGCTCAAAATTCAGCTTTGTAAATACAACTTATACAAGTCAGTGCAGCTTATAAAATGTGTTGTGTAGTCTCATCGTTCATCACATTGAGCACAAACCGCCCGGTACATTTCCTATTTACTCCCGCCATCAGCTACAGCATAAGTGAGACATTACAAGCTATATGTTTGGTGACACGCCAACCGGGCGAAGAAATAGTTTGTGATGCGAACGTCGTTTCTCCAAAAGACATGGATGGATTTGGCAGGTGAGTCCGACCTAAAAATATGAGAGCAATGATGAATGTCCCTTTAAGATTTACTCACACACTTTGCATCTTTGTAAGTTCACGAATGCAAAAACGTCTGCAGTATTTTTAACTCCTTTCCATTCATACTTGCATTCAAAATAATGTATTTTTGGCCAGCAAACAGGACGGAAATCTTTTTCTCAATATCTTCCTATAGAATTCGTTATTCGTTATTGTAGCACTTTACATTAAAGAGTAAGTAAAACTGGAGTTTCGTAGAACACTTTGAATGCGTCGGCGATGGCTCAGACGTTTCTTTCAAGTAGATAGTACTTCAAGTCAAAGACTTTGGCAAGAGATTCACACAACAAATGAAAATACAAATTTTCTACAGCTTCCACTTTCTTAAGCCATGTTACGAAAGATGAGAAATTCAGACCAACAACGCAATACGATGCAACCGCTCACTCCCTCCCTTTTTATACGGTAATGCTGTTTCTGTTTCGAGAAGGAGTGCATTGATAGAGGCTCACAGACGTCCTCGTCTGTCGTCGTCGTCAACCTGTGTTTGAAATTCGGATTTCTTCAACATGAAGGATGTACATACACTTTGCCGTACACCGCGCTTGAGTTTATGTATTGTAGCGTCCTGGATTTTAGACTGATAAGCACAATGTGATTAGCATTCATAACTGTGACAGTTTTAAAAAATCCATGTTTCAATGTCATGTGAAATGCGAGCGGAAAACAAACATTCAGGTTTTTGACTAATGCTAATGATGGCTCATTCGCAATATCGCAATGCTTTTGACGTGAATTTGCACTGGCAGCTGCGGCAGAATTAAATATGAAAGCTATTCATTTGTAAAAACTAAATAAGACTTTTCATCTCTAAACGCTCGCCGTTATATCACTCAGTAAGTTCCATACTTCCAAAGTTAATCTACATAGCATAATCCATCTAATTTCACACTGTCGACTTTGTGAGATTCAGCATTTGATGTGATTCACACAGAGAAGACATTTTGATACGTGCTATAATTCTGCATCCCACCCCGCTGCTGCGCTGAGTAAACGTAGAATTCTCTTTGACAATTAAAACCGCCTCTTTTCAAGTTCTCGTTCTTCTTTTAACGTGGTAATACTCATTTGACATGGCTAAGTATGAAAAAACGTATCACAAATCACTGATTCTTATCAATTAACAACACAGTCGTCGTCTTCAATTATTTTAATTAAAAACTTAAGTTTTAAATTTTAATCATGATGCAGGAAGAAAACTTTATTCAATGAAAGCTGGAAATCCCAACTTTATTTGTCTAAACTGACAAACAAAGAAACAAGTACCTTACTGTCTACTGTAATGTTTTAAAATGGCATTGTTTGAATTATTACAATATGGATTTTTATGCAACTTCTACTGTTCTTCTTTTATGATTTTGCTGTTACGCATAAAAAGATAAGAAGCGTTATAGTCATACTCATAATACTATTAATCACCAAATTTTTTTTTCCATCCTCGAAATCCACAAGAGAGAAATTGTGAAATACTATACGGAGAGTAGTAAATCAATTTGAGACTGGACATTACACATCACAATAAATTATTTCGGGTACATCGAGTTGGACGAGTAATGCATAAATCGATTTATCCACAAGCGTTTTCCCTTGGCAAGGGTGTTTCCAGGAGGCTCACAGTCACAGCTTAGCATGATTGTATTTTGAATCGCAATATTTCTTGTGGGATTTTTAATGATCATCTTTCAACCAAGAGTGTCCTATTCATCTTCTCTGAAGCTTGTTCAAAGGCTTACGACGCAAAATTACTATTGGGACATTCACCACAAACAAATTTTTATTATGAATACGTCAACCGCAACGATGGTACAGGGAAAAGCAGATAAACACATGTGAGGTGACATCAAACAGTTTTAATGATCGCTGTCCATTATGTATGGAAACCTTATGTCACGAATCAAAACGTAGGGAACCACCAGGTTATGACATTTTGACGATGTAATGATGTCAACTTGTCATTGACAACATGCGAAGGCGAAATAAAACGAACGCCGTGTGTGATTCGTGTAATAGTAATGTTAAAACCTTAAAACTTTGAATAACAAAGGAAATAGACAACATTTACGGTAACTCGGGACCAGGAGTAAATGAGGCAGTTCGGATTGAAGTGGGAACTAACAACGAATTTTATAACTGATTCATAAAGCAGAGCACAGTGCAGTTCATCTCGTACATTTCCGAATAAGAAATTGTATACGACTCAGAATGGTTTGTGCTTTGTGTTTACAAACGTGGCCTATGGACGCCTAATGCGAGGAAAATCGTGTAAAATACACACCGATAGGAATCCGATCGGTCCCATGAGTCATGTAAATGTTCGATGCATTTCTCATCTGGCTGAAGAACCAAGCAACATTGGAGAGTGAAACCGAAGTATGCAATCGTATCGTGCACCTAGACTACGGGCTTTTACAACAAGAAATGAAACACAGATAAAGAGGAACTTCCTTGCAACCCGCAGATATGAAAATGGGTCTTTCGGGAAAAGCGAGAGCCTTGAGGAATTTCACCGAGAAAGCCAAAAAACGTGAAAGCTTCAAGTTCCTCCTGACTTTCCGACCAAAGCCAGTATTTTGCCGTTTTCTTCAAAACTTGTACTACTTACACGAGAAGACACCGAGGCAGAGCAGACGAAGAAGGTTATTGCCTAATGCTCACTATGCAAAAGGAACTTTATTCCACAATTTGGACAAAGTCAGTCTCCAGAAGAATGGATGGAAGCCGGCACTCTTCAACAGCTCAGAAACTTTCATTTGAAATTCATTTTTGAAGCTGCCAAGCATCCTCTTCAAAAAATTTTTGCATTCGTTTTGAAGTGTCTGACTTCCTTCATAGTATCTCTACCAATGTTTGAATCCATTTTCAATGGAGAAAATTCAACCAATGACAACTGTTGTAGTCAGTATGAGCTACATAAAATGATATTTGCTTATGCTGACTCTCCTACAGAAATTCCTGGCATTATTCCCTCTTTCTTTATTACAAAAAGGGACGCGAATTGTACAAAATTCAATCACAACGTAGGCTGCTTTCAGCTTGCAGATACGCTTTGCATCTCGCATGTCATAGGTTACTTGTACGAAGTACGATATGAAGGCAACGGAATATATTTACATAGCATTACATAACGTATAATATTATAATAATGTACGTTTTATTGGTGGAGTTTTCGATTTTTCGGATAAAAACTAAGAAAGTTTCAAAAGTACAGATCGTACTGGCAGAAGAATGCGTATAAAAGATCGTGTCAGAATGATAAGATATGAACAATGACATTGGCATCAGCTATTTAGAAGAATTTAAGGTTTTGAGCTGTCCAATTGCAAGTTACGCCAATGGGCCAAAAGACAGAAAATCTTAAGTTCTTTTATCACAATCGTAAGTAATGTCTTTTAGTGAATCTTTACTTCAGGTGCATGTCATCAACGTATTTCTAAGATGAATGTGCGTAAGCCTGGAGGATTTCGATCAGTTTCCGGACGGGCGGTTAGCATTGCTCAAAAAATGTAAATCTGCTCGTGGGAAATTTTGACATAGAAATATAGAAAAAGACGACATGGGCTCGTCGACGTGACATAATCCGCTTTCCCTTCACAGGCACAAAACTTCCTCTAACTGTGGGCTATGGGTGTCATCTTCAAGAAGCATCCTTTATGCTGGTGCACAGATTTGTGTCACTCTGCATCTCTATTAAGCCTAACTTACGTTGTGTGTTGCCCTCAACTTCCATTTTCCTACATGATACAAACTCACCCAAGTGTAAAACGTGAAAAGTACTACCATACAACACAGGAATCTGACAAGACAAGAGTCATCAGACCTCTCCACCTCCACAACCAACCATCACAACAACCACGTTCTCGTAGTCCGCAAGTAAACAACCGCCACGCGCTACGACTAAATCATCTGCTGTTCCATTCCTCTTCGCTTAAATGCCTTCAAATGCAATCAGAAGTGGAAAACAACAAGGCTTGCTGTTAATGCCTAATCAAGGCATTGCGGTTGAATACATCTTTTTCTAAAGGTATAGGTAAATAGGTAACCACTATACTGTTTGTTTTAACACCAGTGTGCAAATGTTGATGAAACATGAAACCATTGAAATGGATACATTGCACATGCCTGATTTTTATATTACAATGATGTCCAATGATGTGAAATGTGCTTTGATGTCTAAAAATAGGACAACTTCCGTCGCCGCATTTAATGTGAAACCAATGATGCGCTTTTGTTCTTCGCTTTACAGTCTTTAGTACATGGAGTAGAACCTGAAGAATAAAACAAATACTACTTCTTTTTCTGCAAATCTACATTATATTTTGTATTGTAATAGAAATGATGGTATAGAATTGTAATAGAAATGAAATACCGATAACAATAAAAATAGCTACGTCGTTGGATGTTACTGGAATCATAAATGCGACTTAAATCAACGTGTATGACGAATGACTCTACGTCCACCATTACAGTTTTTAAAGTGCGATTCTTTCGAGCCATAAAACGGAGAGATCATGTGTCCTGAAGGAAGACATGTCCGAATTCGAAAAAAATCCAGTAAGGATCAATGTGACATAACCCATAGATTTCCTTGCCATTTGCCGACGAGTCCTTCCTCCGTGCCTCAGGGACTACCTCACATTCATGGGAATAAAATCAAAATTCCAAAGGAGGCATATTATATGATGGAATACGTGGTATCTACAATTCCATTTTATAAAGGCTCGTTTACCTATCTCTTTCTTCTTCCACTTTCTTTCTAGTTTCATCATAGTAGTATAATGTGTTCGGCCCATTACTTATGGAATAGATTTCCCATCTCCCACATCTGCAATGTCTTTCACAATCGGGTCGACATTGAGTCCGACACATGCATTACAGAAGACACTAATATTATCACTATCGCTCACGTACCCTGGGCAAGGAGAGCTTCACTCGTTATTTATACTGTGGAAAATAACTCAGTGGGAATCCCCGATGGTAACCGTCGTCATAAAGCGTTATCTCATCTGTTTTTACAGTTCCAATTATCACTACTTATTACTTTAGCACATTATGCTCTTGTCATATTGGATGTGGAACAACGAAGGATTTTGAAGCATTTAGTGTTCCCGTGCCAGCCACGGCGAGTCAGGCGTCATCACGCTGCTGCATGCAACTATGTAAAGTTGAGATTCGCGACTACATACGATGATGCAAAATCCTAGTGAGTTTTTGTTTTCCTCAGACATTCGGGCGCGAAGGGCTAACCCGACTGACTGGATTGGAAAGGACATAAATCTTTTGATAAGGAGAGCCTGAAAATCCGATGAATGAAAGCCTGTTCTGTATGCATAGGCGTGACACCGCATTAGATATGCAACGTTCAAACTGACACTAGAGAAAAGAAGGGAAGTGGGGCGAATTGCGCTTAGCACCAGAAAGACCAGAGTAGACTGTGAGGATTCAGATTGGCTCCACTTTAAGGCCAGTTTTTCTCAAACTGCAACTCTTTCCATCTTACATTCCTCATATTACATAAGAGAGAAAAAGCGCCTGAATCCTCCAAGTTACACTACTCGTATCCTTTAGTGTCTCGTGGAACAAGTAATAGTGAAAGAGAAGAATGCTTCTGTTCACTCGAGGCAGTGCCTGCGTGCCGGAAAGTCTTCCGTCTCCAGTGAAAGGTAGAACCTAAAGCTTCCATGCAAGCCTTGGTGAAATGATACTATGACAATGCGCCCATGAGAGACGAGTGTCGGAGAAACATCAATCATCCTGGGTTGCCCCGGTCCTCATGTATTGATTTCCCCACCTACTCTCTACATTTCATAGTAAATTCTATATCCCTTCCAAAACACAATTTTATCCACTATTCTCCCATTACAACTTGCGATCCTGGGACTAATGCTATACTTTCCTTCTAACTATGTGTACAAACAAGAGTTTTTCTGCTGGCCCACGTTGGAAATTGCACGCTGCTCCGCTGCCTTTCTTCCTCTCATCTCTCTTTGCTTCATGATTTCCCATCAATGTGTATTGTGGATTTTAGACTAACAGTCTCAACGGCTGAAACGAAAGAAAAGGCACATAAACTACACTCATGAGATAATGGTTGATTCTAATGAGCGACATATCATATAGGAAAGCTTAACTCAACTTTCTTTCTAACAAGGCATTTTATACTATAACTACCTATTATAGTACCAGTTCATACTAGAAGAACTGCAAATTAAAACCCGCTTCCATCGCAATCCCAGGGACTACGAAGTCTTTGATATATCAGTTTTACTTGTTTTAGAGTAGACTGCAGACTGAAGCTCATCAAAACAGCTCATTTGTGTTGTTGACGGAAAAGACACGGGCTGGTTCGTTCGCGAGGCGTGATCTAGTTTGTCGACTTTTACATAATAATTAACGCAGTTGGAGCTACTTATAATCTTAATTTTTATTACAGAGCTAGACAGACTGACGAAACAAAGTTATTATCTGGACGAACAGCCGTCACGTTTGGAAACTATGTGGTTTAGTTTGGTTACTCTATTGCCTTGTAGGCGTTCGGTCTGACACGTGAGGACAAATTGGAACGATGTATCGTTCGTAACATGCTGTGGAAGTATGGACACAAGCATTCGTCGACGTCGGTCGCGTCGTCATTAGAAATATACTATAGTTCTACACAGAGCGGCAAGCACTACCCAAATCACATAAATGTAATAATAGAGCTTTAGTATCACTACGAGTGAGTATGAACATGAAGCTAACGTGATTACGTAATAGGCAATAGTAGTAATAGAATTCTAGAGTGACAGTGACAGTGCCAGTGGAAATCCGGCGACAGGCAATATTACTATATCATTTTGAGGTGATAGCGTAGGAGAATGCCTCACATTTTCCTTCTTCCTTTTCCCTTATAATTTAGCTGAAAATTACAAAAGAGCCGATGAGAACCAATATTTCCTGTCATGTTTTTTATCCTAAGGGTTTCTCTCTGTGCAGGCGGAATGGCGATGTGACTTTGAAGAAATACACTTTCCCAAAATAGATTACACTAGTCTTAGTGAACTTACTACATGAAAACTACGTGGGTGTACTGTACATATATGATACATGGCATATACACGTTAGCGCTCAGTACACACGCAGAAAGAGGAAAAATGAAGTCGACATTTGACGGCAATCAGGTTCATATATTTTCTTGGCACAATCAATACATCAATTTTTCAAGGTTGTTGAGTTCATTGTGAGTCTTGGTCGAGTCAAGGAGACTTTATATTGCTATAGGTTATTTTAAAACTAAAAAATATCCAGTGCCTTCCAGCCAAAATGTCAGATTGACTTGACATGAGTATTCATTACGAGAACGGGTATAGTCTATCATTATTTGAACACCCACACATAACGCACTTTTATTGGTTCCTTCCTCGTTTCCAAAATCACTTAAAACAATGCAAAATTATAGTTACAGAAAGGAGGAAGATCAGTCAGAATAATATTCTCATTTCCTTCCTATCCGGGATTTTGTACGGTTCATGGTTGAGAATCTTATGCAAAGAGCCATATTTAATTGAAAACGACGAATACACTAATCCTTGAGTGGAATAGTACTATTGAAGGAGAAAGTAATATTGATCCCATCATGGCCCAGAACGAACATTTGACCATATTTCATAATAGCAAAAAGCTCGAGGGAAGAAGACGGAGCGAAACGTAAACTGAATTCGATTTTATCAAAATCCATCATCTCCAGCCAAAAACCTTTCTGCCTTGACTAGCTTATTAGATTTATTGGTGCGGAAGAGTTTGCTGAATTATGTTGATGCCTACAGAAGATAATAACTTCCAATATGGCGATACGTAACGTTAGTACGTATAACATTCACCTCAGACTAACCGCTCTCCTGCTTTATTCCATGGACTTGAGCGAGAATTGTCATTAGGTGTTATTAAAACTTTCATCGTTACAAAATCAAGGAACTTCAGCTGAAAGTTGTTTCTAATTTCAATTTCTTGACAACGCTACGCAGTTCTAAATGCATATTATTTTGTGAAATCAAAATTACATCTACCATAGCCGCTTTATTACTTCACCGATACATAACGAAATGAAATTCGTTTTTCGACGGAATATTGTAATTCAGCAGGATTTTTTGTTGCTGGGTTAGATAGTTTTAATACGCCTCGCTTTGTTGCAAACTTGGGGAAAAAGTCACTGTCGTGAGTTTGTCTTTCGAATTGTTGGCTAAAAGCATATTCATTAAAAAGCACTCTCAGCATTGTTGTATTATTTGTATCATTGTAATCGTATTCCGTTTCTTTGTTCATCGAAGGAGAGCGTGGAAAAAGAACATTGTTGCATTACGAATAATGTACGAAGGAAAATCGGTACAAGTCACGGTCACGCTTTCAACAGCATAATATTACCTTAGCTTTACTTGCATTCAGAAATAACAGTAAAAGAGAGATAATGGAAGAAGAAAGCCTTCAGTAGTTGGGACGTTGGGAGTCGTGTGTAAATATAATTCATGAGCAGGACAAAAGAGAAAAAGTATTTTTCCGAAGGGCCAAGAACACGAGCTAATGTTCTTTTGCAAACATAGACGAGCAAGTAACAAGCCATAAAACTCGTCGAGATTTTGACCATGTCGCAGAATTTCATGAACAAGTTACTCCCAAATATTATACAAGGGGAATGTCGTACGACCATTTGGCTAATACATAATGCTAACAATGGACTGGGGACACATTAGCCACCACTTGAGATCGTGGCAAGGGCCACCTTATTTCTTGTTGAAAAAATTGTGTTTGCTCAAGTTGCCCCGTTAAAAAATGTTGTATGGAGGATGTATAGGCATTATAAATTACCGACAGATATGCATAGGAAAAGTAAAGAAAGCTTTATATCGAATTGCTATCATGTTAAGTAATAAAGAATGAGATAGTCAACATTGTCTATATATTAACTAAACCGTTTTTTATCAACACCACTACTTCTGCAATGGATATCAGATTGGATCTGACTAGCATCAAGTAGAATGATGCGGTTTCCATTCAGCTCACACGTTCGTTTTTTTCGTACTAAGAACGAACGGTAAGTGTAAGTACTACTTAGGAAGAATTGTAAAGAAACACTATGGAGAAAGAGGAACTTGAGAAATGAACCGGTAGAAAAAGGATATCTTTCAGGGAACCGTGGCATAGCTTGGACGGGTTGTTCCTTCTTCCACTTCCCAGAAGATAGGGAATGAGCAGGTAAAGTAATATAAAAGGTACACCTTCGCTCGATAAATCCGATCGTTAAAGTTGAAGCACTCATCTGTGAAAGCACACCTTTCTCCCACTTTCACAATTGAGACAAGCACCAGTCAGCCTTATGGCCACACACACTTATTCTAACCAGAAAAAAATGCGTCCGCATATGCAAGGGAAGGTGAGCCCCAGCAAGCATAAGCAGGACGCAAAAAAGGTTCATCTAAATTTTTACTGTCTAAACTACCTTTAGACTATACTTTTATATAACGTGTCTTTGTTTGAAAGTTGTACGATACCAACGTTTATATAAGGGTACAATAAATGTGCTCGTTCTTTAAAAGGTTTGAGCATGTGTTTGGTATGGAACGAAGCACGACAAGCAGAAAGGGAAGAAATCCCAAAGGACACTTTGGGATCAAAATAATCTTTATAGCGAGACTCGGTACTTTTTGCAGGTTTTGTATGTCAATGTAGCGACTATGTGATGTGTCAGCGAAGAAAGACAAAAAAGTATTTCGAAACCAAGCCGATCTGCTACTTTTACGTAACTTTAAAGCTAAAGGGGGTGTGTTGGTGTTGACTGCCTTTCCTTCCAGCAACCGAGCAATGACGCTTATTTACTATCTTGTCTTCAGCTGAACCACTACCGTTTTTGCGAGTGTATCCCCAAAAGTGCATATGGAAAGTGATGCCATGTATGTTCCTTAGTGAGTTTCAATGGTTGAGACATTCCGCACGATATGTTCTTCTATATAAACTCAGATTCTGAACGAGTTCAAAAAAAGTTGGTCAGGAACGAAGAAAAGGATCCATCTAACGACGCTATTAATCTGCACTCCTCAACAAGTTTGAAACTGCTTGGTTGTGATTTGTCACTCGAACAAGAAACAAGCTCACTTTTTATAGAGCATTTTTTGTCGGCGCATAAAAGAACTCGATAATACTACAAACTCGGCAAAATATATCTTATAATTCTTTAATGTACAATAAGGTTAGAATAAACTTTGAACGTGATTCACAATCCGACAAAACCCTGTTTAGAGCTATACGTGAAGTTTGTTGCAGAAAATAGGAAAGAAATAGTTCCCATTGTACATAGTTTCTATTGTTATCATTCGGATTTTGTATTTACAATATTGTATTCGTTTCGTTCAGACATAAAGATGGGGACGCGTGCTTAGGGAAAGCATACATCTTGAAATCTTACATAAAATGAAGTTCAATAAGACGTCAGTCAGGAACGTTAAAAATCTAAAAATCAGTACGAGAACATGCGTACAATGCATAAAAAGAGATAAAGAAGATGCGCCATTCACTGACGAGTGGAAAAACCAAAATTCCGTAAATTGTGCGGAGTATATATAAGATTGTGGTTTGTTGACTGTCCTCCTCTTTGGTGGAGAAAAAATGTCAAAAGCACTGTCGGAGATGCGAAAGAAAAGCGCCTTTTCACGAACCTAAATCTCATAAGAGACGAACGGACTATAGTGGGTTAAGCTGGAAGAAGGAATTCCCTCCAGTTCATATGATATGTCACAACCTTGCGTTCTCTGAAGCATGACTGACGCCATGGGATACTTATGGATATTGTTGTACCCGCACAATGGATGGCAGTTTGACATTTCCAATCAAAATTCTAGAACCGGGAAGTCCACAGACGACTAATAAAACGCGTGGTGCCCGAGGATATTCCGCATTAGGAACAATTTGGGCTTCTCGAAGAAAGCCACAACGACAAACAGAAATAGGCCATCGTCATACTTTTATATAAAAACAACGTTCCTTCGTCTCGCGTATTCAAGGTGGTTATCCATCCATATTAACCCATCTACGGGCATCTTATGCTAGCCGTGAGAGCGGAATGTCTGCCATAATTGCCCAAAGTCAACACATTGAACTAGCGAGAGTCGGTCCATTCAGATATCGCCTAATCGAGTCTCATAACGCAAACGCTAGCACATTCAAAGAGCAATATGACCAGTTCCTTTCATGTGGCACTAACCAAAGCTTTACTCATACTATATATACTACAACGCAATGAAAATGTTAGAAAATGTGTGCTTGTGATTGTGACACGGCGTTGCCAAACAATAACCATCATCTAAAATTGCAAATAATCGTTAGATTTGATGTATCGTGTCTAACTGCCTCACAAACAATAGAGGTGCCTTTACTACTCCGTGCAACAGAACAAAATACTCGTAATGCAAATTATTATGACCAACGCAACAATGTTGTTTCATTTTCTAATGTAATGACTTGTGACTAATCAAACTTTTTAATGTCAAGTTCTAATTTGTTTTAAATAAATAAAGTTTTCAAAATGACAAATTCTCGAGTCTGACATTCCTATTTCAAAAACACCCTTTCAATATGTGGACTTTTTCTGCAATTTTTCAAAAGGCTAAAGTTCGACGGGACAGGCATTACGCTTCGCTTTGCTCCTCCCGATGCGTAATTAATGGTCTTGTGAGTCTCACCTCAACTGATGACTGGGAATGCATCCTATTTCCATCAATTTACTTCAATTTCAAGTGCCTTCTAAACAACAAGGTGTAATTATAGACAAAGTCGCATCCTATGAGATTAAACACAATTCCAACTTTAAAAGTTTCTCTAGTTACAACCCTCGTCTTCTTCGTGGGAGGGCAAACAGACACCAAAAGGAAATTGACTCAAATCTCAATAAAGTTCGTTTGTTGTTTCCTGTTCCGAAGGAGAAAGCCCGTATGTATCCAGAACCCAGAATTTGCACGAAGGAGAGGAAAAACCAAATCTGACTGGATTGTCTGAACCTGAGTGGAAATAGACAAGTTGGACTTTCACAAAGAGTTACTTTCACTTTCCCCCATCAGTTTGTATTTGTTAGGTCTGCACGAACCAATCCTCCCAACACTAACCAAAATGATTCAATTCCTTTCTCCCTACTTTACTTCTCCGAATGCTCGGAGTAACATGATTGAACCTTCTGTTTTTAAAATGCCCAAAGTGACTTTCTAAAAGCAAAAAGGTTCTTGAATTCCACTAGTACTATTTGCAGTTTTTTTGCTTGCTGTTTATAAAAAATCAATAAAGTGACATACAGCAAATTAATAAATGTTTTAGATTTCCGGTACTACTTCGGGTGTTTGTGGATGGTAATTATGACATGAATAAAGCCTAGGTAAATGGTAAATAGCTTCATTGTCTTTTTAACTATAGATTCCATGCGACAGAGATAGGCAATAGGCACTTAGGCTAAAGTAAATAAGGGGTAGACTTCAACTAATCTCCAAGAAAGCAAAGAAAAAACAAAAAAAAAGAAAGAAAAACGTGAGATAAAATTGGAGCTCCGTGCAAACTTGAAAGGAAAAGCCGGCCACTTCCGAGACACTATACAAATACATGGGTGAATATAAGGGAAGAAGTGCATGGAAGGTTCCCAAGGTTTCCCAAGGTCCTTTCAAGAAAACATGGACTGATTGAACCTCCGACAGAGAAAATATTCCACCATTGCGTTCCACTCGTCTTCAATGTCTTAACGCATATTGAATACCGTTTCACACTTTGGCCTGCTTTTGGTTGAATTCACTTTCACTCCTGCTAACTGCGCTGCTTCTTACTTCAAAAAGATATTGGCCCGTTCCACATCCGTTTTCAAATTCCACAACACGCACGGGCCTAAGCTACACCAAGATGTGTACCAATTTTGAAGTAAAACTCTTCAAATCGTAATGTAACGGTAGGAGGAAAACAGAACTCGTACTATTTCGTATTCTCGCCTTTCTCATCTAGTGGGAACGACAACGAGATGTCATTGAATGGGAATGAACTTGAACGTTCTCATCCACAATGAGGTGCAGGCGGACGGCAATGGAATCGCAATCTGCACTCTGTTCAAATTCTTCGGCTTTTAGGTCATTTGTAAGGCTTTAGAAAACCGGGTCTGCTTCTATCAATTACCTATCAAGCCATCAACTTCCCATCCACATTCATAGCTAGTTTTAAGCGAGAGTTGAATTGAAATTGAACATAAAATCACATGAAAGGCACACTGATCACGTCCATTAAGTTTCTGCGGCCATTAACTTGATTTTCTATTATCAATCTATCGTTATTTACCAACAAATAATCGATCTACGTAACGTACAGAAAGTACAGATGTCTTTCCGCAGTAGTTTTAGAGAGTAGAAAGTAGATTTTCAGAAAAACCGATATTAAACGTTCAAAAAAATGAAAATG
>JABASF010000618.1:0-35734 GCA_019776145.1 Harlomillsia oculata
TTGCCATCCACTTGACGACACAGTGTGTCAAACGGACAGAAAGGTTAAGGTTGCTTGCTTCATCCCAATGTTCCAATAAACCAATGAAGAATTCAAACTGTGTCGTGCTATGCAAATCATTATATGAGAGCGACAGCCAAGGGCCATCATGCTCTTTTGTCGACTCGAGATAAACAATCAGATTTAACGTTTAAAACTCGCATGTGTGTCGCCCGAATTGATTCAGATTGCATCAACTGATAGCCACGGAACTATCTTCTATATTTTACAGTTTTGCATGCACCAAATGCGTCGTTGTGCCGTGACTCCTTCGAGTCGTCGTTCAACGATGACTCGGATTGGATACTTTTGTCATGCGAGGACAATGGAGGTTAATGAAAGCAGCATACCAATCCTGTCATTTTGTCCTATATTTTTCTCTCTCCTGACATGTATAGATCAAGCAATTGCTGTGGTTTGTTTCCATGTAGGAGCGCCGAAGTTTACAAATGCACTATGGTATTCTGCAATGGAAGTAAATTGACCTTCAAACGTGAGACGATCCTTTCATCTGCATCTGCAGTCAGAAATATTAGCATTACAAGTATAATGAATTGCAGGAATATAAAGTCGCTCGTTAACACTGAAGAAGATTGCTTATGCTATCTAAATGCAGGAAGAGTATATAAGTAACTGGAATATGGAATTGCAGTAGCGACTGGAAGAACAAAAGTGGCAATTGATACTTTTCAGCTACAAGTACTAAAAATTTTTATTGTTTTGTTTCCTATTATGTAGATAACGTGGAAGAAAGGTAATCACCGACGTCGTATTGCTAAAAGGGCGGACCTCTGGAACTCTTTCAGCACTTACTGAAAAAACGGAGTGACTGGTCTATCGACAACCAAGTCGTGCTGTTGCCGTAAACAGGTTTATGAAGTGTGGAAAAGAAGTCATAAAGCCCCGAAATTTTCATCGGGTGTAAACACCAACTTTCCTTTCCAGTGACACCCCCACGTTACCACATTTCCTTCTGTGCACAATTGGATACTTCATAGTCACCTATTAGTGTAATGGACAATAATCCCATCATGTCTTCTAATCCAATGGGCATACGTGCCAAATATGGCCATGAGTATAGAGAGCTTGATGCAATGACTGGAAACAAGTCCAGAAGCTGCAAGGACAGTCGCCGAGCAAGTTGGTCGTCACGTACCGTAGGAAGCGAAGTGAGATGGTGTAGGTTCGTTTTGTTGACATTAGGTCTTCTACTAGTTTCTCAGAGTGAGGTCGTGGGGGCAGTTCGCATCAATCCATATGGAGGCTACGAAGACATCGTCGTGTCTGTGGGGAACGAAGTGCCGCCAATTACTTGTCAACAGCTCATTCAAAACTTACAGGTATGTTTTTGAATTCCAAATTCCTCTCTGCATTGCTACTTAACATCTCGCATTGTCTTGATTCGTGAAGCGTAGAGAAAAGTCCAAACTTTGTAGTCTTTAAGTTTGTCGACGACTTGTGAACTTTATGCCTATTTAGGGAGCCTGGGAAAATGTTTGGGATACCTACAGTCATGAATTAGAATAATTGCATTGCCTCAAAGCATGTACGCGGCATATCAAACCCCAGTGTCCTTAGTCAAGACAGACACAATACAATTCTCCAAACATTAAAAGAAGTGGGAGCAAAGACCAGCGAGGAACGGGTAAAATGAAAGCGAGTTGGTCCAGTCATAAATGCTATGCTTAAATGGTGTGATACGGGATGAGTGAGCGAAAGAAGAAGAAATAAGCCATATGTTTGCATTTTATCCTCCAGGATTGCCCTTTATGCCTTTAGTTCGTGCCACTTATAAAAGCTGAGTTATTTGATAAATCTGACTGAGAAGGAAAATACTAAACCTCTTGACAGAAATTCTAATTTTTCATAGAAAGTATGTAGGCCGCTACGGAGGGAAGGAAATGAAATGAAATTAATCCTTTGCATTTGTAATGTCTGAGGCTGCATAATAATGCTCAGACTCTTTGGGCTGTGTGGTGTACCAGTACCACTCTTTCGTCTCTTGGTTCTCTCGCCTCTGCTCTGCCTGGTTTTGCACTTTGCATGCTTGGAATTGGAATAATAGCGTGTACTTTTGTGCGAGCAAGAGTTGGCGCGCGTGAATACTGACAATTTTACTTATTCGCTGATTCCTAATGATTCCGAAGGGGCTAGTCCAGTAGGCCACATATTGCTGAGATCTTGGAGAGAACAAACGGAAAGAGGAAATGAGGAAGATCTGTTCGTATTGTAGCATTGTAGGTATTGTATTCTGTGGTGAGTGCCATTTGCAGATCCTAGATACAGAATTACAGATATCAGAAAGACTTTTCCCATTTCCTATACCAACTTATGCGAAACGATGCTACTTTCGTCTCACTACTGCTTCTGTGTACGACACCGTCTATACATAAATGTTCTCACACCGCAAAAGGGGGAAATGTCACGAGGAAAGAGCCAGTACTCAGTTTTGACTGTGAGTTCAAAATCAAAAAATATACACATGCATGCATAATGTTGAGCAGCTTTGTCGTCTCGTCAAGAAAATCACAATAGTGCAGCTGACTCAGCCCACTTTCAACTTCCAACGCTGGAATCATGCCGCATTTCACCGTATCGAAGGGGACAACGAGACAGCAAATTGTCCATATAAAGTGATGTTACTGTACATTTTGCTTGACTGCAGACGTGTCATTGTTGGACCCTGTAGAACGTAGCCGCCAGTCACGCAGCAGCCAAAAGAAACCACGGAGTTCACAGCACCAAATGTCATTGCGGGATGGACCAACTCAGTCCTCTTTCACACGCTTGCTGGTTTCCTTGTCTGATTCCAATGCTTTAGTTTTGCTCCCCACTAGAGATGGAAATCCGACTTGCTTCCATCTCCAGCTGAGTCAAGTCTGTTCTGCGGACTTTTGTTCCAGTCACATCATCTAGAATTCTACTCGCCAAGGAAAGTTATGAGTTTACAACTGTCCCTCACTGAATACTGGAGCATTATCGCCTCACGTTGTCTCTCGTTAAATGGGCATCATAAAGTTAGGTGAAAAGTGGTCTAGATAACAAAATGCAGGATCCTTCAAAAGAAAACTTTTCAACTGGGAGAACATCATAGGGAAACGTGTTCGTGTCACTTGCTTTTTATAATGGTATGATACGTTCATTTATAACGGAGTCCAAGTCTTCCTTTGAATTCATGCTTAAATGTGGTGAAAATCTGAAGTGTCCAAGATTCACTGTGTTTTTGCTTCAAATTTATTTTCCATTAGACATGAGGGCCACGTAATCATGTTCACGTGGGTTGTCTTTCGTGTAATGTAACTCTATCTACTGCGGAGACGAGCACTCGACTACGACTAGTGAGCTAGTGAGATGCCTGAACATAAGAGTACGAAGGGTACACGTATTTCTATAATGGGTGCACTTTTTATAAGTGTGAGGAGTGGAAGACACAGAAAATGTACACCTTGAGATCACATTACACATGTTTCCTCGTGTAATGACATGATTTACCTTAGACGTTTGCTCGTTGATGTGAGTTGTGTAGTTGGATGCGTTGCGTTGTATTGCGTCATTGCGTGTAACGCAAGTAACAGCACCTTGTAAAGTGCTCGTGATGTTCCTGGGACAGAAGAAGGAATTCCATGTTGTCTATTTCTTCTCGAATTCTCATGTTTTCAAGTACATGGTGGTCACACCTTCCCAATGAACTTCTTGGTGCAACATTCTCGTTTGAACATTAATCAGAGAGAAAATGAGGAGAAGTTTCGTACTTACGACCCAAACGCATTTGCTCTGGAGTTTGAACGATGTAAGATGTAGCATTGTGTAAGGAAGCAGGAGGCATGCAGAGCAAGCACAACATTACACGTGGTTTGGCCCGCTAATGAAGCTTCTCGGTGTATGAAACGTCGTCGTTTGGTGAACACGTCGACTATTGGGATCTCGCCGAGACTAAATGTCAGATGTAAAGTTTCACATTTCGGATTGAGAGGCTGCCTGAACAGGGATGTAAATGGGTTTTCTCATTACTCATCCGTTAAGACGATGTTTGTTTCGAGGGATCTAAGATTCTCCTGACTAATGGGGAGGTGTGCTTCTACAAGCAGAAAAGAGTCTTTTTACTCTGACTTTCTTTGACGTTTCTGACATTTTCCCCCTGCTTCTTCGTGCTTTTTTTACCCTAACTCTCCATTTGAGCGATTCAAGAACTAACTGGCGGGCGGGAACGACAGCAGATCTTCATTGTGCAATGGGTGTCAATTTAATACTCGCTACAAACCTTAAAGATTCTTAAATTATCTGTACCAAGTCGTGCCGACGCGCCGTTGCGTTGTTAGTCAGAATGCACTTTATAAGCGACATAAGTTAGAGCAGCGGTGCGGCAGCGAATCTTGTGACCTATTGGGACCTCATTGAAACCTCGTTAAAGAATGAACAGTGTGAGTTGATATGTAACTGGAAGCTGGACTCCATCGGAGCATGAAACACTATTCTGTACTACATGATGTCGGTTGACATGACAGAGGCAACAGGCCGCAGCGCAAGGTTCCTGCATCCCGCATGGTTCGTTGCATCCGAGGTCGGATTGAATATTCCGGCTTGTTAAGATCCTCCGACACAGTCTCCCAGCACTAGTAATCTTAATGGGTTGAAAGAATCAAGAATGCTCGCATGCATCTGTGGCGAAACGCCATAAATAAGGACAGGAGCAGAGGTGCCCACTTAGGGCGGCACAGCCTCTACTCTGATGCCGTGCAACTTAGAGGTAGTGCTCAAGGGACCATTACACGCTGTAGTGTGGTGGGTAGCTGTGTGTAAATCATTCTATAGCTCGTAAAATATGATTGGGAAGAGCTACTTCTTCACTTGCATCTTCAGTTTTTTCAGACTGGAGATTTACCCGACAAACCTTATGTGTTGCATGTATTATATCATACATACACATGGTAATATGTTCTGTGCAGTTTTTTGCAGTCGGTCCCTCTTTAGAACAAGGCAAGGGTGTGTAAGCAAGAGTTTACGCTTACAACTTACAACCGTTGTTGTTTTGCTGAGCCCAAAAAATCTTAGCAATTATCCAACTGAAGAATTCAATTTTGCAATATTCAAAATGGATGTGTCAAAATGGCATTTAAAGCGCGTCTGTCGGCCTAATGCGTAGTCGCATAAGTGTTTACAATGGTAGTAACTCTTGGACATGTATATGCAAGAAGGGTTAAGTGTCTTCTTTTGCGGGGCTATTTACGCCGGCATACTCATTTTCTAATTCATTGAAAATCTATTTCCTCATAATCGAATTGGCTATGGATTCCCTCTCGATGAACTTTTTCTTGTCACGGCCTGTAAGGCTTGACGGACTGATTAGGCTTTGGGACGGTTGGACTCAGGTGGAGGCTGTAGGGCTTATGTCCATTTGGAGAGACAAGGCGTAATAAAGTTGAGTCCAAGTGGTTGCACTACTCAGCAAAATAAGGAGGTGTGTACAATATGGTATTGTCCTGGGTGTCTAGGCAGGCAAATGAGCGTGAACATATTATTAGGAAAAATGAAGTTTGGAAGTGCCATGACGGAGGAGAGGGTGCGGGTCAGACTATCCTCGACCACAACCTGCCAGTCTTTTGGTGAACAAGCAGTGAATGATTTGCATACAATCTTTGCACACATGAGAAGAGCTTGTCCCATTATTTTGCACATCATGATGATCATGATCGTGATTACAATAATGATTCCCAGTCTCTTCTCTTTGAGCATTCGGAGTGACTGACTCAGTCCGTGCATTGATACTCACAGACTGGTCTCTCACTCACCGGACCCTGTTGTATGAATCTTTTGTGCAAGTGTGCACCTTCGCCCTCACCTGTCTCTCACCAGCTAGTCGCGTACTCGCCTGACAAAGCGGTCGAGCGTGTACACATCTTGACGAGACGAAGAAGAATACCCATCCATATCGGTCCGGAAGATTCCTTGAAAAGACATAGTGTAATGGAGAAGTTTGGAGGAGCGGCACAAAGTCATTTCATGAACTCCAAAGACTCTTACGTGAATCTTAATGGTTACACAGCTCACGCTTAACTGGCTGCATTGGACAAATGCATAGAGTGCAACGAGTGCCCAAAAAACTCGAAAAGCCTCAGTAAAGCACAACATCAAGGGAAGAATGAGAAGAACATCATCTTCTTCCCTAATTTGCACCCGTACACCATTAAAAGAATTCTTCAAACATTGCCATTTCTACTGAAGACAACTTAAACAACACGTTCCTTTTGCTTGTACAAATGTACAAATATGACTTTACGTTCCTTCAGGTCTTTATGGTAACATTATAAATTCCTGAAAACTAATGACAGTGGCACATACTGTTTTTCAAGAGAGGGATAATTAAAGTGTTTACAGAGTTATAGTTAAAGCGTTACTTTTGCAAAAGCGGCGCGGCGGCGACTTGCTCAAGTTCAAGGAAGAAGTCTACTACAGTAATAGTAGGATTAGTGTATACGAAAGCCTCAACTGTACAGTTATGATTGCACTTTGCTCCATCAGCAATGCAATGGATACATTATACAGAGTATACTAGTCTTCATAATGTTACATTGTAGCATTATGTGGTGGGATGGATAGACCATCAAAAGCGTTCTTGTACAGACCATGAGCCGCACAGCATGAGTGTGAAGAAATTGCCCGATTCTAAACAACACGTATTTCATTACGGTAGAATGTGGTTGCTGGTCCGACCCCGAAATCAGGAGGAATCCACCACCAGTGTCGCTTATTATTATGCATTTTTGAGTTGTTATATGTATTTTGAAGCTCGCATATCCTCCTCAGAAGTTTGGTGCCATGATGCTTCTGTGGCCAGCGACCACTGAGCCAACGGAATTCTGATTTTCATTTATACGTCTAGGAGACGGAATGAAATGCATGTCAACTCAGTGATTTCCACCGGGTCAACGGTAATAGTGGCGTCGTATCTGACAATCGCAGTCATGCGTCTTTTTAATTTTTTTCTCTTTCATTCTTGCACACACGTCTTCTTGGCAGGATAGATAGACAAGAGTGTTGTCACTGGGCCTATTCGTCAGTACGAGCTACGAGCTTTAAGATTTCGCTAGTGATTACAGCCTGGAGGGAGATTGTCATTCATTTTCATGTGCAGATCGGTCTTCACAAACCAATTGCCATTCCATCTTACCTCCTCTAGTTTTCCTCTGGACGTAAGAATTACTTCCTCCTTTGGCTTCATGGTACGAATTGTTTGCTCTACGATGCATCCTTTTGTCCGAGGAATGAATAGAAGTTCAACTTATATAAGAAACATGTTTCTCCAATTCTTCACCTCTTCAGTGTATATATATACTTTGATATTTATGTGTACGCAAGCAAGCAAGTGAAGAGCAACCAAAGCACATTTTGAAGTCATAACAATCCTCCATGCCATTACAATTGCCTCTTGTAACTCAACGAGGGGTTAACAGACTTTTTTGCTTTGATTGCAACGGTCTGCCGGTGTCTGAAACAAGCACAAGCACACAGTATAGTATACGTATAAGATTGTGTTGGGGTTAGGAAGGAATATGGTTATCTATTTCTTAAATATACAGATGAAGGTGAGTTGAGCCTGCTCGCGTACACATTGCTTGCTCCTGCTCTGATAATGGAGTGATAGTGAGTTGAATGTGATCATTCAGCGAAACAAACTCCCAAAAACTGAGTCAACAACAACGGTAGGCAGAAAGCGTCTCACCAACAAAATTGGACAACTCAACAACTCGTGCATATTCTTCGCCGTTACGACATTTGAAAAGTTTTGTGATGTGAGCACATACTTTTATTTTACAGCGGTGAGTAGTGAGTACTAATATAAGCTAGGCAATTGAGCCAATGACAAGTTGTTCACTGGCACTATAACGAAACTATGGTTATACGCACAGAGGACACAAAAGAAATAAAGTGTGTGGTTCTGGGTACAGGCACGGACGAGCTATATTATAATAGTTGCTTTTATATTGCACCATTATTTTTGTACTGTTGTTATTGAGCGAGTGTGCATGACTTATCATGCTTGAAAAAGTTTTGTAAGATTTTAGCACTTTTGTAATGATTCTCATGCAACACCTTCTTTCAAAAAGGTCATTTGATCTTCGTGACTTGTGAGCCGAAATCGGGTGTTTGGAAAAGCGGAAAACCTACTCACAAAATGAGCTTGTGGAAAAACAACATTCTTTCATTTCTGTCCGAGACGCATTTTCTCTGGAACGGTCGTGTTCAATTCCCTCGCCAAATTTGCTCTAATGGACGTAATATGCAGTGAGCGTGAAAGTGGCCAAGGATGAGACCCTTAGGGTCCATGCTTGTAAGCATAACTTGTTGACATAGGAGCTACGTGATTCGATGTCATATTACCCAGCAAGCATCCTATTTTATTTAGCTTACGTTTGGACAGATTGAAAAACTCGGACACGTCCAATGTTTGGACTATAACAATCTGCTATGTTATAGAATCACTGTTATGAAAGTATATTTGTTAACCTGCTGGAAACATATTATACTCAATGTTATTCTTCTGCACATCTTTCTTACTAGTATCATAAAACTTGTTGGAGTAAGGAATTGAGAACGTCATGTTTCTTTCCGAAATATTGTAGTATCGTCTTGAGTACATTTATTAATGCCAGGTCTGCGAATTATTACAGCCTGATCATCGGATTGAGTCGCGGACTAAACTTACGAGTTGCACCAATCCACAAATGCACACCTTTGGTTTTTTCTCAGCTCATTCGCCTGGTTCGTGAGTCTGTAAGAAATTCGTATTAGACAGAGCTGTGAACTATCAGTGTATGGACGCGCACATGTGTACATGCTGTAAACCTCAATTTTTTGGACAAAAACCAGTCGTAGTAGATTCTAAGTACTTAGCCTTAAAACATTAGTGTGGCACGGAAGGGAAAGAAAATCCCATGACTTGGAATGGTACGTTTTGGTGAGACGATGATGCATCAAAGATCTGACTGAGACTCGAGTCTCGAGTGAAGTGAGTGAGTATGTTCCAGGTAACGTGAGTAATGTGTGAGTTTGGAGATGAAGTGACTGCGAAAAGTCTTTTAGTTACTTTGGAGAGGAGTGTGAGTGCAGGTGAGTAAAAACAAGAGAATGAGAGAGAGAGAGAAGATAAGCAACACACCCCTAAATGAGCTGTGAGCTGTGACCCTACAGCATCCAAGTTTGAGGTGACCTTTTGCTCACATCTTCTTCTCTCCCTTCCAGCAGAAAAATACCTTAGATTTTCGTGGGATTTCTTCTTCTTTCTTGGTCTGTCGTTAGTGAACTTCTGACGCATGCATTCGAGGGAGTGTGTAGGTACACACACCGCACACCGGTGTGCGGTGTTTAAGCACATCTGAAGGTGTTCTCATCCATTTGGATTCTGGAACCCTCTCTTGGGTAGACATCCAGGATGGCATATAATTCTTCAGGTAACAGACGGGCTACGGCGGGGAGAAGAGCTGTCGTGCCTTCCCAAATGTTGCATTATGTATGGGGCCGAAGAACGGATAGATTGGTTTGCTCAAGAAGATTCTTTTCGAGAACTGAAGCTAAAGCGCCCGGACTTGACTCCGCCGAAGATTTGGAGAGTTCAAGTGCAAATATACTTCTCATTTTAGCTGTACATTACTCGTGCATTCGTCGATGAAAACCACAGTGCAGACATCACAAAAGCCAGAAGAGGACTGACACCAGAAAAGGAAAAGAAACCATATGCCTCCACCAGATGAAGCCCGTTCAAAGCTACACATACAATCATAATGATTATTCTCCCCTGATTCATTGAATGGACCCAGTGTTTCACTTATGATTACGTGGACCGACCTCCGATTAGTCAGCAAGACATGGAAAAGTGAGGGTGGGCTGCGGCTGAGCCTGACTCTGTCATACCCAGAAAGAGAGAGTTGTGCATTTCATACACAGCAGTCTCACCAACAAACCAAAGAAACAATATTATTACTTTTTGGTGCTCACAACGACCGATTGGGCATGAAGCCCTCTGAGGAAATTGTCTATGTGCAGACCCCATCCGATGTTCCAATAGCCACAAGGGTTTGATTTCTTTCCGTCTGATTGTAATCTAATGAAGCATGTGGTCTGGTATTTTATTGTGTGCGAGTGCTCTTGGGGCTTTTGGCTGATAAAGCAACGAGATTAGGTGAATGTGCACTGCTTCGGGCTGGGCATCGTCTCTGGAATCTCAAGTCCAGATCATTGTGGTAATCATCGGAGCGTTTACACCGTGAAAAACTTCTCAACCATGGACATTATTAGTTAGTCGCAACAGAAAGAAAAAGGAGGTGCAGTCAGGATCAGAACTCGTACCACCACAAACCTGTCCATGACTTCTTTCTTCCTGTTCTCCGCTGCTGTACATAGAAACAGGCAAAAACCAAGACTGGACTAGACCTTGACTTTGTGCTGATTTTAATCAGAAGAGCATCACGTCAGATAAAAATAGCTCTGACTTAATGAGCGCGTGGACAATGGCACCTCAAACAGCGCACAGGACAATGGTCCTGGAATATTGAAACTTCAAAAAACCAAACGACACAATTGTTCACACAGCTGTCAAGTTTCAAACCAAGCACTGTCATTCGCAGCAAATCCTAGTCTTTTCCCTGTCGTTGCTGGTGATAATGACATTTCCGTTGATATACTACATTGTTGATAATAATAAAAGCAATATCTAAACACCAGTTATATTTCTACTAGAAAAAGAAGGAATTAAGGAATCTTCAAATTATATACTATCTATAATACTAGGAAAGAATCGAATTGAGTCGAGCGAGTTAGAGGAATCAGAGGCTTGTTGGCTTTTGTAGCATTTTGCAATAGTGAGCAAGTCGTGGCAGGAAGGCAAGAGAAATAAAAGCAAAATGGCCTAGGATTCAGCCCATTCGGCCTTTGAGCACGAACTCCCTAGTGAGCAGAGCATTTGAATTCCAATGGAATCACCTAGCAATGCAATGGTGTGGTGTGTGGTTGCGTAGTAGTGGCAATTGGATTTATTTTTGAGCTATTATTGCTTTGAGAGCTTGACATTGAGTTCCGTTCTGAGCCTTTGAGTTCGGTTGGAAGCACACAACCTTGTCATCTGTCTCTATGATCGGTAAATCTGGGGTTATGGGCTCGAAGGAAGTCATGGGTCGACACACGTGGAGTCAAGAAGAACTGGAATAGAAAGAAGAACGGCATGTATGGAACATGAGTGACTAACAACTTGCCGAGTGTTGTTTGGTGTTCTCCTGATGCTAAATTGATATGAAATATGGATATGTTTTGTCGACTGTCTTGAGGAGTGGAGAACAAGGGCCAAGTTTGGGAATGGGAAAATGTAAATGTAAATGAAATGAAGTGTGTCAGAAAGGGCACTGTTGGGATGATGTGTTTTTGGGTGATGTGCATACGTGGGCTCGTTAGTTGGCTGGAAATATGGAATTGCTCCGGAACGGGAAGAGATTCCTCTGTTCGTTTACCAGCCCTGTGTTCACAATGTAACAACAGCTGCGTTGTGAGAAAATCGTCTCTTCGGAATATTATCTCACTCTTTTCTCAAGTTGAAAACATTGCTCTCAACATCTCAGCACACTTCGCCCCAGAACAACAAAATGCATTGCTATAAAACAAATGCAAAGAAAACTCAAAGCATAGCAATGCAATGCAATAGAGTCCTTCGTCGGTGTTCTTGAACGTTCAACAGCCTCCAGTCATGGGCTAGTGCATTTAGATCTCTCAGTCTTGAGGAAGAATGAAAGAAAATTTAGGTGTGCGTCGCTATGTTGAGATTTGTGTTGCTCAGTCTGCGGCTCGTATATTGAAACAGCTTCGAGCAACTAATCCATCACACCTAACTCTGTTGCGCTCATAAAAGTATGAAATATCGGACGGATTATCAAAGCACGAATGGACGGATTTAAATTCTGCCGAAAAAGCACGGCTTTTCACGTTTCCCCATAGCCTTGTTTCCCCTTCTGCAGGATGGACCTCGTTTTTACTAATGTTTTGAGGTGAAACGTGCATTCGTTTTAGACGTAATTTTTGCATTTCATGGCTTGCCTCCAGGACGGGGGTAAAGTGTTGGCCTAAATGATTTTTCCAATTGCTTTTGACCTTTGTACTCCGTCGACGTCGGAGTAACTACAAACTGTATATAGTAAATTGAAGGAATGCAAGTATGAAGTACGGATGGGAATATGGGAACTGTGTGTGAAGTGCTCAAGAAGTGTTTTCCAACTCGCACATAACCAGTTGGAAAAGATTCGTCTTCCGGTCGTTCACAAATAAGCAACGTACTCAAGTGAACTGAATTGAACTCTACGTTGCAGGATAGGGAAAAAATTAATTACTATACTATACAATTAAACTTCCCTTACGCCCAGCAAAGTTTAGATTCCATTCCCATGCCGTAAGATTTAACTGTGTCTTTCTTACCTTACATTATGTATAATAATTATTGTACACTGAAAAATGTATCTTTACTACTATGTAATTTAACGTTGCACTTCATTGCATTGTATATAGCGTGCAGTGTAGGATTATTATTAAATGCGTATTCATTCATGACGTGCTCATGCTTCACTCTTCAATATTCGATTACACAAGCAGATATCTGTTGTTGCTTCGACTGCAGAACGGGACTTTGTAAATCTCATTGAATCCTTAGCGAACCGCAGCTTACTCACAGTGTCTTTTCTCATCATTGACATCGCAGATGAGGATTGTAATGTGTCAAGTAGGGCTTAGGTGTGGTGTGTTCAATGTGCCCATGGACTTGAGTCAAAGGCAAGCCTGCCAGTCAAAAGCCAACGGGGCTCAGCTTTCTTAGTCCATCGAATGAGCAACGTGACAGCTTTCGCGTAGAATGATAATGCTAACTACTTTAGTTCATGTGCGGATTACTATACTTAATAGCAAGACGCAATATAAGGAGCTATATATGTACGATTCAAAGTACGCCATGAATGAAAATCGTCTTTACTATACTTAGTGTTCTGTGACAGACAGGCGATTGCTCAGCTACCGCTATAGCTACTGATTGTAGAAACGATGAGGTGAGTTGAGAAGGAATTGGTGCCTTACGCGTCACCACAAACCACAGTGACTAGGACAAAGTGTCGACGAAAAGAGACAGCAGAGACATTAAAAGCGCATGAAGCTGATGGGTGCTCGAGGCGCATTGATTTATGCAACCGGTGCAGCGGAGTCAAGATGTCTTAACTTACAGTCTTGAGTCAGGATAGTCAGGACGTCTGAGGGAAAAGTTTGGTGTCGCCGTGTAGGGAACACGAGAAGAGAGAAAGGAAGACACGTCTGTTGAAATATGTCAGAGAGCATGGACGCGGGAATCAATCACGTTGATAAGAACCGAGTTCACTACGAGTTAGACTTGTACTTTTGGGCGCGGACATAAGGCTTTATGAAACTGATGCACTCCGTTCTTTTTGTATGATTACAGGGGATTTTTACTTCCGCTTCGGAATACCTCAACGTAGCTACGAGAGGACGAGCGTATTTCCACCACATTACAATTGTGCTCCCGCCAACATGGGATTCCAGGGCTTGTGGAAAGATGTTACCGACTCAGTATACAAGTGCGAGTTCCATTGCCAATGCTGAGTGGAGAATTGGAGGAGAGCATCCGATTTTTGGACATTTGCCATTCACTCAGCAGTCTCAAGGGTGTCAGAAACAAGGGGATTTCATCTCAGCTGGCTACCAGTACATTTTGCAGTACAATGACACAGAGATGGGCCATAGTGTTCCAGGTAAACAAGGACTTACGACTCAAGTGCACAGCAAAAAGTTAAAGTAGTAAAGTCTTGGACATGGTTGCTCCTGCGGGTCGCGTCGCTCCTAAAATGTTGATGCGATAACTTTCTTGTAACTCCATCATGCTGTAAGGTCTTGTGAAGTTGGCTCAGTGCATGTACTTATGGTCCGCTTATGCCTCTCAGTAAACATAACTGCGGTGTCTACTCCGTAGGAATGTAGTTTAAAACACCATGTTCACGGAAGACATGGCATCGCACCGATTTTCGAGTAGATTGGATGTCCAGGATGCATGGAAAAGAGCGAGCGGTGGAACGGGGACATGAGCTTGCGAAAGTGCACGGGGCAAGCTGAAGCGAAGTAGCGAGGAAACATCTCTCGCCATTAGTTGTAAGAGCAAGGGTGGAACGGCGGAAGCCTGCACAAGAGTTTTCTTCTCCGTATATTAAATATATGAGGCAAATGGGGAGGAACGAGTTCAACTTAAAGTCAAGAGGCAGAGTGCAAAGGCGGAGACCATGTTTCGTGAGAAGGACTCATTGCAATCTTGTTATTTGGGGACTTTAAGCTAAATTAGAATGGAAATGGGTTTGTACCTTCTAACCAAAGTCGTCGAAATTGCATCTACTCCTGTAACTAAGGTACTGCCGTACAACTAAAGAACTGAGCAGAAGAGCAGCCTGTCCGAGAAACCGAGAGAGTGATGGGTCACATTAACAACATTGATGTCATGCTATTCTCTCCTTGTGTACTTTCTTCCAGACAAAGCATTTGTGCACGAATGGGCCAAGTTTCGCTACGGCGTCTTCGAAGAAATTGGCTATGAGGGCGACAGTGTCTACCCGCCATCCTACATGGAACCTCACCGTGGACGATCAGAACCGGATGAACGAAAGGCGACGTCATGCACAAACAGACCATTAAAAGGAAATTGGTACGAGCAACACGCTTTCTTTGCATTAAACAATGTCATTAGAAGAGTTGTACTGAAATCTCAGCTAAACATTAACTATCCGTCAATTTTTTTATCTCTGATAATGTCCATTTGCGAACATTTGTACTTGGTCCACTGTGCTGACACTTTTCGTGTGTTGTTCTCTGTAAGTTCGTGCTAGTCTGCAAATGGTCATCCACGTTCTCGCGTACAATGGAATTTGGACGTATTATCGTCGTTTGAAGGACTATAATGCAGCAAACAAGGTAGAAATAGGGACATACAATGGGTCTTAGCACAATGGAGAGTCAAATGATCGTATCGGACTGGAAGCGTGATTATGGATTTTTAATGAGAGGCACGCTAGTAATTACAACAAAGGCTTTTTACCTTTCGTGTGCCGTGCAGGTCGGGCGGGTGTAACGATCCGAGTGGGAACAATTGTGTCTTCGTGCCGTCTCTCAATGACAATGACAACATTACCAGTTCCATCATGTCCGCTCCACATTTGCCCCATGTGAGGAGTTTCTGTGATGCGACCACTCACAATCGACTTGCTCCTACGAAGCATAACTTCTTGTGTGAGAGGAAGTCAACGGCGGAAATCATCTTTTCGCACCAGGATTTCAAAAATACTACCAGGTAAGATGAAGTAACAACTTATGCCAACCAATGTTATTTCTGGCCCATTGTCCTGTACCATCAGAATCAGGAATCGGAATGATGCACTGATAACCTGCTTGACTTCTCGCTTCAACTTATTCCTACGACCAACTTACGCGTACTCCTATACTTTTTTGAATTCTTTTTCTAGACCTCGGTGATTACAGGCACATAGTGGCGTTCAGGCGAGAAAAAGTTTTCCTCTCTGTCTCATTCTCAACTAGCTCACGTCTCATTCACAGTCCACAGTTGGGCTCATTGTCGTAAATTGCACCAAGTTGTTTTTGACACTTGCTCTTCTTCCTCTATGCCTGTGGTGAATGTCATAGGCTTTCCCTTTCCCGTTTTAGTATCTTTAAAGCTGAGAGGTACTGGAACTGGATTCTCTTGTTCACTCTCATTCTTGATATCCTATTCGTGCTGTTACTATTACGTGTACGTGTACGTACATGACATACGTACTAACTAAATACGTACGTATCTTGAAAAGTTGTCCTTATGTTGCTGAAGAAATGGACAGATTTACTATTAGTAATTTCTTACATTACCTCGCATGCCATTCCTTATTGTGATCACGATTTTTTTTTCTTGTAGCCGTTTAAGGTATTTTCCGTCATATATTAAAAAGATGATGGTTCGAAATGAGATTTGAGTAACGAGACTGAACCTAATGGGTTCTTTACTTTACAATGTCTTTCTTCCTGCTATAAAGCGGAGCTCATTCTTCCCAAATGGGAAACTCCTTTTGTTCTAAATGAGTTTGGACCACTTGAATTGTCAATATTTACCTTGCGACAAGGCTAGTCTCCGACTCTCTCTGCATCGCACTAATTTGCTCTCCTAAATGAGTCCATTTTGTCAAATCAGATAGGACTTGAGGAACGTAATGAGTTTTCATGATTGCTATTTTATGTTCACAGGATTGGAAAAGCTCTGACGCCTGTGTTCACTGTGAAACAACTGACCCAGCCGCGATTCGTCCTTTTGGTGGAGGAAACCGGAAATATGAATTTACGGGTATGTCCAAATGGAGAACGGAAGCATTTTTTCTCTCCATTCAATGTCACTCAGTGTGTCGGATATCTGTTGTTTTGTGCTATGATAAGTTGTTGAGCGGAGTACAGAACGGTCTTGTCATTCCGAGGCCTGATGAAAGCATGAAAAGGCAAAGTTTGCCTAAAGCAGAGTTTGTCTCCGTAAAGCTTGACGGGCATGTTGAGCTCACCATTTTATGGACTCTGCGTCCGCTCTGCCGTGTAGATGCGGTCTGATGAAAAATGACGGCAAGCAATTGCCATATACTACTTACTTGTGTATCCGTCAAAAAGCGGCTGAGCACATTTGTATTCATTTTGTACCAAACAACCATCATGCACCATTTATGAAGACTGAAAATTAATGCCTTTTATAACTTTGATTTAGAGTCGCCATATTTTGAGTGCATTGCTTTCACCATCTGCTCTTGGGACTTGTGCAGTAATAATGATTTGATATGTTTGACTGCAGGATGTATGGAAATACTTGAAGTTGGCCATCCGGAAGTTCATCAAGTATGACTTGCCGAGCGGAACTCAAATTGGATTGATGACCGTCAACACGGACATTCGAATTTTAGCCAATATGACCAGTCTTGACGAGAATGCTCGAGGAACTCTTGCTGAGAAGTTGCCCAACTATCCCAACATTGAGACGAGCGGGAGTCTCACCCTACGCAAAGGAATCAGCCAAGCAATCAATGTAATGCAATAAGCTCGTTAAGGGCTTGAGCTCGGTTTAGTGAAAATATCCCCATTTTTCATGACAAAATAAACATTCAGGAAGCATATCAAAGCTGGGGAGAAGGTCTGTTTTGTCGCCTTGCGGGCACTGCAGTTGACTTGGGACCATTCTTCCCTATCTTGGCAAATATATGCTTCTCGAACCTCACCCTAGCCTAATATTGAATTTGTTGAGGTCGTGTGCCTCTGTGTGTGGGGTGGGTCGGTGTGAAACGATGACCTAATGTGATTAAATCGGATTATTTCAGATGCTGAAATGGAACGGGCAGCGTGTGGCAGGGTCAGTGATTGTGTTGATTAGTCAGGGCACGATCTCCCCCGTCGACCTGGAGGCATCGTTGCATCTGCTTCGTCTCGAGGAAGTTTCCATTGCTACAATTGAATACCCTTCTATCGGAGATGGAAAAATTTCGTCGTTGTCACACGGAACAAACGGACCTCACTTTGCAATTCGAGAAACAGGAGTCGGAACAATGTCCCACATGTCCACGTACATTCAGCTTGTCAATGCCATGATGGACATTCAGCGTTTCTACACAAAAGGAGTTGCAGCCAAATGGCCCACTTTGGTAAGTCACCGTGTGATTAGCTTTAAATGCCAGAAAACAACTTGTAATCTTTCTCCCTTGAATTAGACATGACTGAGGCTACAGGTCACGTAATCAAGCATGATGAATTATATATAGAAACATACCTGGGGAACGAGAGACAAATGGAGATAAAGAAAAAATCGATACTTTCACTTCTTAAGTATACAACCACAAATGTACACAATGTAGCATATAGTAGAACCGTGGTCGTACGTGCTTTCGTGCTTGCCAAAAAAAGAAATGCAAAGACTGGATTCCATCTCAATTTTGTTTTTGTTCTACAAAGATTTGAACTCATTTGACGAGTCAAGTGGAATTTCCAGCACTCGTTTTCTCCAGTTTTAAAGAATCAAGTGCTCAACTTTGGCAATGAAACTTTTACCGCGAAAAAGTTTGAGATTTGTTTTCACAGACACCTGCATTGAACATGCGATTTGAACGCAAGTAGGATAGGAAGCACCCAAAAGTTAACACATGAGGGAATTGCGTTGGAGTTTTTAGAATGAACAAGACTAAAAGTGGGACTGTTTGAAGAGGAACTTACATAGTGTCAAATGTTAGTACAGTGGAGTGGTATCATGTCGGTACGGTAGCACAACGTGGCGCAAATGTGGGGTGACGACAGTTTTGCTTTGATCTTTGGTACTAGCATTTTTAGCAAGATTCTAGAGGATGCTCATCACAACGTTGAGATGAATAGCACGGCAGCCGTTTGAGACGAAATTAGTTTAGTTTGACCTCATTATGAGGGAAATCGCTACTTTATAGGTGGAACAATCACGGTGAAAGTGAAGGAACAGTGGAGTTGACATGGTTCCGCCATTCTCCACTTTGTTCATAGACTAGGCATTTCCTGCAGCCTGGTTGCACTCGCAACCCATTATCATTTTGATAATGTGTCTCGTTCGTAGTTTGTACGTAGGTAGCAGTATCTTCAACTCTTGCTTCACAAAGTTGTCGAGAACTGTTAGATGATAGAACCGAGGACATTATTAGTAAGAGAAAGCATTCTGCCAGGCGGAAAATGAATTTGTGCATTCACTAAAGTAATACCACATGTTTTTGTCTATGTTTGCTTTGCAGATCCATCAGGATGAGTTTAAAGGGGATGCTCCGTCGTTTGTCGAGTCATCATTTAGTTTCGACGCGTCTCAGGCACCTGGAGAGTTTTACATCTACATTCCAAACCCTATCGACCCGAAAGTCAATAAGGTGGAGCTGACAAGTCCTTCCGGAACAAAATTCACTGACCAATTATCCCGTAATCATGACATCAATGTTATCAAGATCGATGCGCTCATTGACCAGCCGGGAGTATGGCATTATAAGATTCAGAGGCTTGGAGATTCTCATCAGAGTCATTTTGTGCAAGTGCTGACAAGCGAACCGGCCACAGTTTCCGGTGGAGTCAGTGATGAATTCACTTTGCGGTTGTATTCTAACGTCGATAACACCCGGACTGTTAACTTGGCTCACACCCCGCTGATTCTCTACGCTGAGGTAAAACGAGGATCATCTCCAGTTTGGGACGCAGACGTCGAAGCTGTCATCCAAAGCGGGCCAGCAGAGAAGGATAAGTGGACTGTGAAACTCTTTGACAACGGGAATGGAGGTGAGAACTGAGGACCTTTTTACAAAAGCAGAGAGAACTACACTTTTCTGCGCGAAAGTGTCGTATCCTTTCTGCCGTTCCTCTTTCTAATGCAAAGTGTTCTCGAGAGACTCGCTTCTCTCTGCCTTGTAGTGCTTTCTTTATGTAAACGACTTGGTAAACTTTTTTCCTTAGACCCTGACTTGACACGAGGCGATGGGATTTACTCACGTTACATCGTGCCCCCGTCATCGACGCAGAGCAGTCTACTGGACATAACAGTCAAAGTGAGAACATCTCCTTACCGTTCCAAGTTTGTGGGTCACGACTCGTCGTTTAGTCGACGTGCCATTCAACCGTGCTGTGGCAGTGTTCTCAATCCTACGTCACCATCTGCAATGAAAATCATGCCTTTCAATGAACGTGTCGTAGCGTCGTACATGGTCAAAATTAGCAACGCCAAGACGTCGTCCGTATACCCACCAAGTCGTATCGGTGACCTCAAAGTCGTGAGCACATACGATACAGAAGTGACACTCTCCTTCACCGCTCCTGGAGATGACTTCGATCAAGGAATGGTCCAGATGTATCAAATCTATTACAACAGAAACATTGACTCTAGTCCCATTCTCAAAGAGCAGATCTCCAGCAAAGACGCTGTCGCAGGCTACCCCGTGAATGTTTCGCTTAACCTCCCGAACCACGGCATCTTCTACCTCACCGTCGTAGCTATTGATCCCTATGGAATTGCAGGCAAAACATCGAATACCGTGCAAGTTCGCACAATGCCCCCACCGCCATATGCATTCGACGGCGATTCTCATTCTCAAGTGAATCCAATTTCTTCCAAAAAGTCGGCTGATGGAAAACTGAGCACTAAGGAAATAATCGGAATCGTCGCTGGCGTTGTGGGCTTTCTAATCGTCATTGCAATCGGTATAGTCTGTTTTTATTGCCAAAGAAGGAGTACTAAGGGAATGGGCTCTACAGAAACAAAAATCTCCACAATATCGGACACGAAGGCTCCCATTCATTGGTCTGCCAGTGAGCTACTTCAAGAGCACGAAAAGCGACAAAGCATTTATGCACAGTCACAAAGCGGAACACAACAAGGAACGTACCCCTACTTCGAAAAAACCATGCAGGTGCAGCATCAGTACAATGTGAGTCCTGGGTCGTCCACGAGGTCTTTCCGGTCCATCATAGAAAACAATCGTAAAACAAGCGTGGACAGCGGTGGACGAAGACCCACTTTGACTGATTACGAGAGCTGCAGCTCAGACCCTACTGTCAAGTCAATTAAAGGGGTAACTGACTATGACACTCCGATTGAGAGTGACCAGGAAAACTACCGAACAATCGACAGCTATTCGTCGGGAGTTCCTTACCGACTTAATGGTCATGCCAATTTCTCCTCTAGAGGAGTCACCTCTACAAATAGTAGTAGTCATATGCAGTACAACCCCAATATTCAAGGGTCTCTCACGTCTGTCAACAGTGGAAAACGACGCAACATAACCATGGTTTAGCCATTCCCATTCATTATTAACAATTCAGTTGTCAAAGTCTGCAACAATTGAAAATTGATCAAGTCAGAAATTGATTGTCATAAACTATTACATTACCGTAATAATTAATTATATTCGTGTTCTCCAGAATAATCCTAGCGTACGTTGTGTACAAGTAGAGCAGACATCATAATCATGAGCTGCATCATTTTGTGTTTCTTTACTTTGAACATAATAGTTAGGGTTTAATTATTTTTATTTAAAGCTTCATAAAAAATGTTCGTTATTTACCGTTTTGTATTACATTACTTGCATGCATCTGTTACCCAACGTACTTATTGTATACTTAAACCCAACAAAGCACACGAAAAGTAATTCTCAGTGCTCAAAACTCGGCAAGTTCATTTTTCTTCGTCGTGTTGTAAAATATTGTTGATGTTGATGATCTTGTTGCTTTTTTAATTTTGTAGTTCTTTAAAAGTGAGAGAAGTTGGACGTCGTCACGTGATAATGCTCGCCCACTTAGGAATACTACATCCATTATGTTTTATTTATAATACGAGTGTATGTGTCAGCGTGCTGCATGTCAAGCCCCTGTGGGGAAATGTCTGTGTGTTTTTAGTGTTGTAGCGTGCCAAAAATTTGTGTTCCAACAGTCTAGTCCAAGTCCGTATTTGCTCCCTTCGTTAGCGAGAATATCCACGAAAGGCAGACCCAGGTGAGATTTCTGTGTAACCATACTTATAGCGAATGTTGATTGTTTCATTTTCCAGGGCGAGCAAGGACATTCGTGTAGATTTATCCAAAAAAATTAATAAAAATAAAATATACTATACAAAATTGTACATGGTATTTCTCTGTAATGCACACAGGGGCAAGGTGAAAGCAAGGTGAAATTTTCTTATTCCCTTTCTTCTTTTAGATAGGCTATGATCGTCAGTCAGAATTTCAACGGTGATTTTGCTAAACGATGAGATTAAGCGATGCTCTGTCTGTACTAGAGTAAGTTGTGGTTCCTTCAGCGTGTCCACTTTATTTGGAACTTGAAAAACAATGTGTACATTTTACCTACTAAAATAAAGCGTTGTTACAATGCTACCGTATTTAATGTTTTGATCTTTGATCTTCTGTAGTCCTAGAATGGCTACATTTCTATGTGTACGTATACTTATATAACTGTACGATTTGTGTCTACAAACAATAAATTTAATAGTTGCATGCAATTAATTCTGTTAATCTTTCATTCAACCCTTTAAAATAGCATAATAGTTCTCCTTTGATTACTTATTCGAAGAGCAGGGAGTAGTGACGGAAAATTGTCGATTCTTGACAATATAGAAAAACTCCAGTAATTTTTGCGTAAACGTTCCTATGTTTTATACTATATAATCTATACTTAATATCAATTCAATCAATGTACTGTAAAGCAGACGCTACACGATACAACATGAGAGTATTTAATTAAGTTTTTAAGTTGTGAATGAATCAAATGATATCTAATTAATATAGAAATAAAAACAAGAGAATTAAATTGAGCGTGCTTGTTGTATAAATAATGGTCCTTTCATTTTGATCCTCGAGAGAGCTTTCGGAGGGGTGCGCATGAGACATAAGAACGCGACTGCTGAATAGTCGGGGCATCAGGGGCGACTTGGGATTACATGCGAATCAGATTCCTGGGACGGCACTCAATAATAGTCGTATTGCTGCGAGAGGCATTTTTAGTAGACAATGAGGAACAGAAACAAGAACAGGACACGACATCGCTAATAGGAATTGGGTGTTTAACGTTCACAGCATTCAGCAAGTCAATAGGTTGCAGATAACATCATGGCTTCCGGATCTTTCCATAAAAAAGCAATTTCTGGGTCGGACGAGGCTTAGAACACGTCGGGGAAATGTCGACAAGCTGGCGCAATTTCAAAGATACTCAAATGGTTTTCCTTACGGCGTAATAATGGCACAATTACAAGAGGCTTGGACTGAGTGCATAGCTACGTAAAGTTCCAATATTTGTACAAGGCTCACGAAAAGATAAAAAAATCCCTCAACCGATGAGTCTTGATTGGAATGGTCTTTTCTTGCTCAATTCGAATCTGCTAGCTGCTTTGAGATCGACTGCTCTAGTTCCAGTTCCAGTTTCACTCCAGGGTTTGGTCTCGTTCCCGTCACCCGACAGCATGGAAAATTGTCCTTTGGGACTTGGGCAGGTAGAGATGGCAGAATGGCAGCTTGGCCAAGTTTCCAAGAGAAATGGGAAATGTAGCTGGAGACAGACGGAAAATACAGATTCGAGAATTCCACTATTGGTAAGAAAGTCTCGGGAGAGAGCGAAGAAAGCAATGATGAGCGAAAGAGAATCGATTATCCCACAATATATCTTTTGGAATAGTCGGAATGTAGCCAGTGGCTCACACATTCCCAAAGCCAATCGACTGTGTGTAAGGCGTATTATGATTAACTGCGTAAGACTAAGACCTGTTAGATAATCTTACTTCACACTTGGACTAACCTAACAAAATCCCATCTAGAACGGACGGTCCTCGAAACAATTCTTCCTATATGCATTCACTTTAAGCTCTGCTGCATTCGGCATTCACACGGAATTGGTGAGAATAACCTTCTTTTTCTTCGTTTCTTTCTTTATTGTGAAAAGCCTTCGCGTTCCGCACATACCGATTATTCCTCGAATTTCCGGTGTATAGCCACTCCGCAACTTCTCCATTATTATGGGAAGGAAACGGTAATGGCAATGCGGTACCATTCCTCACGTCTTCCTCAATTTCACATAGTCTCTTCCGATACATTCGCAATAATATTGCAATCTTCGGCAAACAGTTGCGACTGTTGTGCCACTTTGTCCGGTTATTGCATCTCCATCTTCTAGTTCCACTCGCACGACGAACCAATTGGGTCTTCTCTTCCCTCTTATCCTCCTGATGATGGCAACTTTTCTATAACAGTTTGAGGACATGGACAGGGACACTCAGCGCGGCGACCAGCTCAGTCCCAATGTAATACAGCATTACTAATATTATCTTACTACTGTACATCTTGGATGTGGGTGAGCTTTATACTTTTCTTATTACTTTGAGATAAGAGCTTTTGGATTAAGGATGCACTCAGAAGGACGAACAACTGCTTTCGTCTTCTTCGAGAGGCCAACAAACGGTGAAACTGTCCCTCCGTCTCATCTTTTGTATTTCCTCAACTGTCCCTGAAACGGGGCGATATATTACAATGACAAAGTCAGCTTGAGAGATTCTGCGACGCACCAGTGCGCCCGCCTCTCATCTTTCATGCTCAATGGCCTTTTTATCCTCCATCATAAAGTGTCCGACCACTCAGTCGCCGTGTGTCTTGTTCCGCACATTTCCGTCTTTGTGAGGAAGGTCAAGAAGAGTTCAGAGTCGCATATACTTTTGACGAAGACAAACCTGGGAATTTCCAACCAAAAGTGCGCTTCTCTCAGTATCCACAACAGGAATCACTTGACAATCAAGAACTCTTCTGTTTCTTCCGTTCATAAAAAGAGAGTCCAAAAAAGGCACCCAACAAAAACGAAAAGACTAGTACTCTGATTCTGCCTACAAACGTGTTTAATCCAACTTTTCACTTTCCTGCCGATTATACAAGACGCAAGAAAGATAGTACTAGACTTGACATGTTGAGACAGAGAAGTTGGGACTCTGTGCCAAAGGCAAATGCATCCGCCTTGACAAATGTAGAAAATAAGTCGGCTTCTTTCTTTCTCTTCCTTTCGCTTTCATTACTTAACTCTCATATAAAAAGTGAAAAAACACAACAACCCATACGGTCTAAAAATTGGCCATCACTATCCACTTCTCATCCTTTGGCCCAGCGATCAATAGATGAATGGCGCAGCTTACCCCATCCTTGCCACAAGCCAAAGCCACACCGACAAAGCTCAAGAGCCAGCCAAGGCTTTCCTTCCGAGCCCGATATAAGTCGCCATAAAGGAAATCCTGAAACCAATAAAATCAGAAATAGCAGTAGACAAGACTTAAAGCTCTCTGCATTCAGTTTCCTTTGCCCCTCTTTTCTTTTTCTCTTTCTTCATTTCATCCGCATCTTTTCCCCACGATTATTGTCAAAAGAATCAGGCCCAGCTCGACACGACGGCGACGGCAGAATTATTGTCGCTTACATAATCATCCGCATTCCCCACCGAGTGAGCTCCCTCCAAGTGCAACAAACAAAAGATATTACATTACATTATATATAACCCTTTACCGAATCAAAACTTGAGGAAAAACTAGACGGATCTCGTCCTTGTCCTTGAATTCCTCTCTCTTGTTCTTTATAGATTCATTTACAAGGGGAAAGTACATAAACTTGCATTTTTTCAATATTATTGTCCGGTTTGCAAGCTAAAGACATGATGGTCTTTCACGCCAATCACAAACGGTACTAAATAATACACTTTTCAGTTGAAATGTGTGAGAATATGAGTAACATAACATGAACCATCCGATTTGGGGTTCTCGTACTACATTCATTTTCCAGCTCGAGAATGTGGAGAAGTCAAAAGCTTACCTGTCCTGTTCGATAGGATTTCACAATAAATCCACATTGTTTCCGTCCTGTTGCTATCAGGTTTACAAATGTTCCGAGAGAAGCAATTCTTCAGAAGGACATAAATAAAATAGCAAGTGATGACACGATTGTTGTAATCTAAACCATAAACAAACAGGATGATGATACATGGTTGAATCCGTGAAAAGGAATTGTCCTGAGGGACACAAAATGAATGAGAGAAAGATTTTGCCACCTGAGAATGAGAAAGATGCTGCTTGCACGTTGCATAATTGATGACTGTGGAAAACCATATCCTTGAATTATGTTGTCATTCAAATCTACATATTTCATCTGTAGACCCAAATGGCTTCTCTCTCGTCCAAAATTTCACAGAATGTAGTCGAGAAAGCATGCAAGTAGGTCATTTCTCCGCCGCGGACTTTCTTCTTGAGCAAGTTCTCTCGTGTAATTTCCTATTCTCGGAAGAAATGTTTAATGAGAGATGAAACCAATACGCTCTCAACTAAAGCCACAATAAAACCTCCTTTTGTGAAGTGAGTTGAGCGTCAAAAACCTCCAAATTATCTGAACTCTCAAGTCGCATGGAAGACTAATCTTTATTCCTTGAATTGAAGAAAAAGTAAGTGGGTTTCCGTTTAGGAAAGATGTGGTTTTATCTACTGTATTCTCCTCTATGATTGGAACATCTAAATAAAGTTGAAATTTAGGAAGCATTCCAACAAGCAAGTTACAGTATACTTAGGAGTTATCAGACTCAATCTTCCATGGACTCGCAGATCGTGCCTGACTTCAAAACTATGTCCAAAGTAATTTCTCCGTCTTTTGCGTTCCTTCTGTTTATGTGGTGAACGGGCAGTTGTAGAGTAATGTGCTGGCGATTTATGTGTGTGCAATCATTAATATTTCAGACGCAAAAGCACAACCCGGTCTCTTTCTCTTTCTTATTTCAATCTGTATGTGAACATGTGAACTCTGCTATTCGCATATACCTACACATCCCTCCTTTTCCTTAGTACTTAATACGCCGTACTACCAAACTATCATAGTGTAATACTAATACTTCTCAACTTGTTACCCGCTCCCGCAGAACTTCCAGAAAGTCGATGAGCACAGAAAGTGAAACAGCAGTTAAGCCACGAACAAGCGGGCCATTAGCAATCGATTTTGCAATTTTTTGCAAAAATAGTTTTCTTCATTCCATCCTTATTCAATATGTAATGTGTAAAAACTATACGAGCACAAGCCAGGCAGTCAGAGTCTGAACATTTCTACTGCTCTTTCAGCTCGCTTCTACTTCAACCAAATGCAAACTCTTCTGTACACATTTCCCTTGTCATTAGTCATTCCATTGTCTGCGAATACTACACACATTACAATTTTTTATCTGTTATCAGCAAATTCTTCATTCACAACAACATTATAAAGTGCCATGTCAATGTAGTATTCTAAATCCTATAATAAATAATAATAAAGTATCTACGTAATCTGCCGAGAAATCATCATTATGCCTCGTACAATACACCGGGCGGCTTATTGGACTAAAACAACCTCCAACCATTAACAAACCCAATAAAATCATTGCTTGCTAACAGATAAATGCAATCTGGAAACCATCCCATCAGCACAATATATGCTACACTGTGGTTTGCACAACAAAATGTCTACATAGCCTATGCATTTTTTTCGGCAGAGAAAATACAAGTAGGAAAATAAAACGAGGGAAGAAAATGCATTTTTCATGAACAATTAAACATCATTCTTCGTCTCAAAAATCCTTAATTTGACTACAATTTATAAAAAGCTTGCAATTCTTAGAATATGCTGAGAGATATTGAAAACGGAATTATGAGCATTTAACATTAGTACGAAGATGCTTTTTGCACATGAAATTGTCGTAAAAAGGATTTTCATTTGCTCATCTACTGCCAATAATTAGTTTTCATTAGGACGAAAGAGCACAGGAGCAAAAGGGGTGTAAAAATGCATTAATTGCATTCAATTTGCATGCAGAGTTGTGTGTGAAGGCAGGTCTTGAGTGGGTCTTGTGAGGTGTGTTTGCACTGCTTTGCAACTTTGCAACATATTGTAAAGCAAGAAATGAGCAAAAAGGAGGATGGTTAAATGGTAATACACCAAACACACATTCATGATGAGAAGATGAAGATTGTGAATAAGATGTTTTGGATTAAAAGGAAAAAGAGATGGAATGAAAAGCATTGATGCGATGTGGACGACGACGCGGAGGGAAGCTGCGAACGAAGGGTGTCAACAAGAATGTGGAAGTAGGACAGAATTTGCATCAAATTGATGTTGATTCGTCCGCTCGTCCCCATCGTCGTCGTCACTGCTGATCAAGTGACCCTTAAAAAGGTCAACTTTAAACATTTTTCAACAGGGTTCACCTTTAGCATGTGAAGGATCAACGACGATTTCCATCTTCAGGTAAGTTTGTATAGTTGCAAAGTTTTTTATTTATTTTTAATTGCGTATAATTGTATCTATTTTGCTTCAACTTTCTTCATGTTCGTTCATCCGTGTGGTCGTTAACATGATTTTCGCATTCCGTTTATAATTATGGTTAGGTGCCGATTTTTGTAAAAACGGTTAATTATTATTTTATTCTTCAATACTTGCTTGCATTGCGAGTTTTTGAATGAGTCAGCTGAGAACTTTCCTGTTGCACACACACATGCATCCAGTGTTGATTTGAATGTAGAGTTTAATTCAAATTAACAATGCAGATTTTCATTTCGTGTAAATTGTTTTCCAAGTCAGTATATTTTCAATTGTAAATCTCAATTGATAGTAAAAGTAAGAATGCTTTTATTATTGTATTGTGTACGCTTATTGTTCTTTAGTTGAAAAGCTCTCCAAAGGGCAAATTGTCAAGTTTAACGTATTAGTCATTACATTACTTTCATTTTTTTTAATTGTTGCTGGAATTAAATGAACTGTGAGATAAAAGATATTTTGTTTTTATAGGGGAACGTGTGATTCGTTGTGGAATTCAACCTGGAGTCAAAAACAGAAGGACAAGTCAAGTCATTTTCATTGCATCTACTTCATTAGAAATCATTGTCCATAATAATGAAGGCAGCTAAAGTAGTTAGCAATGGACAGAGCCGAATTCCTAAATCAAGTGAGTTTACGTTATGTGTGTGCTATGAAATAGTTATTCTAACTAAGCTGAAGTATCATTTGATTGCAATGATTTGAATTTAATTGAATGATTTGTTTGCAGATTCACATGAATTAAAAGAAATGAGCGGAGATGAGTTCATAGACAATCCTTTGGAGGGACCCAGACCTGGGATGATTGCTAGAAGTCAAGATGCCCGACCACATTTCTTGGATTTGATTGTGTGCAACGCCTCGGGTCCTATGAATTTTTATGTAAGTATAAAATATTGATTTTAACAATGCACGGCAATAAATGAATTAGAAGTGCGTTTATTATAAAATCGATTGGTTTGACAGGTTCAAGATTATAGACAATCAGCCATTTTGAAACAACTTGAAAATGAGATGACCGAATTTTATAAAGACTGTTGCAAGAAATTCAAACCTCTAGACATTAAAGATGTGAAGCCAAATGGCTTCTATGCTGGATACGACGAAGAAAGAAAAGGATGGTTTCGGTAAGTGATTTTTTGCAGAATAATCTTATAATTATTGATATCATAATATCTTTATTCATTATATAGGAACCTATGCTGCATTAAACTTTGAAATTTGAATATTGTAGGGTACAAATTAGCAATTACACTCGTGACGATGAGGCCAACATACCTGCTCAATTAATTGACCACGGATCGTTCACAACAGTTCATGTCGTCAACCTAAGACCGCTCAAGAAACAATTTGTTGATCGTCTTCCTATTCAAGCTTATCCTGCTCGACTTCAATGTAAGTCCCAACGTTTTCTAAGATTACTTGGAATTATCTTAAAAGTTGATTGTAAACATTTTGCTTGAATTTCGTCTCTTGCAATGTGTTAAATTTAGTCATGGAAGGAGCAGAAGCGATAAAACCAGAGGACTGCGTTCGGTTTAAGAAGGAAGTGGAGCAGAAGTCGTTTATTGGGCTTGTAACAGACGAGAAAGAAGACAAAATTTTAAAACGAGTTTATACATTAATCCTCGTGGATACCAGTGGTCCAGATGACAGATACGTTCATCCTTCGTACATGCGTGTTAAGTGATTGAACACTCAGTCATGAGTCTCATGAGTCATGCAGTCTTCTTCAACTGATGTGGTCATCATCTATTCCGTATCCGTACACAAACTCTTATCCAATTATTTCTCTCTAAAAAGTACTTTGACGGACTGCTGTGGTGGTGTTCGAAAAATTATACGAAGCGAAAGTGTATTCCATTACTCTCACGGCATGACTGTATTTTTGACGATTGGATACGCCGAGAATTCGAAGCCTACGAGAAACAACGTGACCATTTAATATATTATTAAAGCTCAGAATGTGCTATTTATTCCATATATTATAAGTATTAATGGTGCATTGAAACTAAACACAATCTACCTAAAATACTAATTGTATTTTCAAGTGATGGGTATTAATACAAAATTCAGCATGGTAATGAGAATCTATATGCTCTGTGCTATATAAAACTGGGCTACAATGTAGTTCAAATTTGTCAGTATCATAATTTTATCCAACGGTGATTAAAGGAACAGTCAAGTAGGGATTAAAAAGGAAAGTAAGATTTGAATGAGAATCATTGTGCCTTATAACAATAAAATGTACGACTATTATAAGTAGGTTTTATTCTCATTCTTCCAATATACACAGTGAAACTATCGAGATTGTATTTCATTATCAAAAGACTATTATATTACAAGAGTAAAGTGTTAAGGAAAGTTTTTTAAACACATATAAGTAAGAACATTGAAATAGTTTTTGTTAGTTTTGTGAATGTGTGGTTCTCTCATTTGAAACATTTTAGCGCTTGCTAACAGAAAGAATTTACAAATGTTTTAAGTTTTCGTTTCAAGGTAAGGTGAACAATGTTCATGACTAATCATCGTCCTGTATGTACGATACGTTGTGCATGAACTGAAGTTGTGGTACGATCAGTACGATGCCATATTAATTGTTAATAAAATACGTTATTTACAGGTCAGATAGTTTATTAAAATGCCATGTTAGTTGTAGCGAACTTACATAGATTTTTATTGTGGGTATGTCACGATTTTACTACTACATTTCTTTATAATACATTACTTTATACATGTGCTTCAAATTTCGTGACTTGGTTCACGTAAATTTACGTCTATTACAGAGATATATTTGTCATGGTTCGTTGAATTCCAATGAGGGTTCAATAAAGTTTTCATGGTATATTATGAGCTCATGCGAATTTTACACTCAGATTCGTTGTTTTGACATTCCTCCCACATTTTTCATGCGATGAAATACTATCAAATTTTGTGGAGCGACCTTCGAACTTTAAAAGGTGCGGTCCCACTTTCCTTTTGTATCCTTTTCCCTGTTACGTTGTAGGTTTTAGTGTCAGTCTCCAGCATCATTTCTAAAAAATGACGTGCTCAACTATATTCATCCATTTACAACCAACATAGTATAGGGAAAGAGGAAATTTTATTGCTTAGAGAGAGTTTACGTCACGATTTCGTATCTACTATTATGGTTTGTTTTCATTTCACATTCATGACCATTATCAACGTGAGGTTTCCATTTTAGTAAACCGTATAAAGTTCCATGAAGCTATATGCTCTAATGCCACGGGTTTGAACTGGCAATAAACTAAACGGACAGTGAGACGGAAAAGGATACTACGAATTTGACTCAAAACCATTTTATTATGATTTTATAATGTATACATAAAAATGTAGAAGGAAATAGACAAATCCATTTGGTAAGTACTATGCACGTATTTTGCGGACATGCCATTCGTGGCTTTGTCTACCGTAGCTGAACTTCCGTTAGGGTAAAACTTGCTTCTAAATTAAAAGGATGATGGGACTCAACTCAACTCACGTTCAGATCGTGTTACATTAAAGCTGCATGGGTTTGATCGTTTAGTAGACTATCGCTATTTCTCTTTGTAGAATTTGCAATGCAACAAACTCTCCGAAAGAATTACATTGCAAACGGTGCGGTGACATGAAGAAGAACAGATAGTAAAGTTTCGCATTTCGCTGAGTTGTTTGCTGGTTGGTTGCCTTTTTACCTTACTTACTATACCTTACGTTACGTCGTTGAGCTGTTTATTGAGCTTGTACCGCATTTTGTTTCTTAAGTTACTAAATGGCATGGTTTTTGGTTCCATAACAAAAAAGGGTGAAAGGCAATTGTTTGTTATAAAGAAAAGAAGAAGTTTTACGGTTGTTGTATCGGCGTATGAAATCTACTACTAAGATAAATAAGAAATACTCTTTTCAGCGCGACGACGATGACGACTCCTTGACTTGTTACTTTTGTACTTACTATAACTTACTGTATATGAAAGAAGAGGTAATTCAACAAGCTATCAACATCTCAAGAAGCAAAAGCAAGACGCAGTGGTGTACATATAAGTTTACATTTATACAGTACATGAAGAAGTCTATATGTGAAGTGTTGAACGTTTGTTTTGAAGGTAATCTTGCTATTGCACACAGGTGTGCAATGTACATGCAGGATAGAGAAGCCAGGTAAGAAAGGTGAGTATGCCACGGCTACTCGTACCCTTCAGCCGACAGTTGGATCGTCGTATATGCTAGAATGCTCAATAGTAAAATCAAGGAAGGTTTTTAAGTTTATAGTATATAAAGTGACTAAGAATGGATTTGGATTGCAGATGTGCGGCTGAGCTTGGATCATTATAGGAAGATGTGCTCAGGTGAGCACAGATCTCAAAGCGCATAGAATTACAGATTAAAATAATAATAGCCGAAGTTCTCTGTGTCTCTTGTACTCTAACAACATCGAAAGTATTGAGAGACTAGGAGAAGTCGTGCCCATAAAGTCAAATTGATCCAATTGACCAGTGAATGTGAATAATTCGATGCGAATTCAATTTACCAAGTAAGTGTGTTCGAATTTGAATGAGACGGATGACAGGAGTGCTGCCGCGTCTGCCGTTCTATTATTGTCAATTGTGTTAAAAGAATTAAAACGCACATTGACTGGTGGAAGCAAAAGGCTCTAATAATAAGACACAAAAAGAGTCCTTCACTCTAAGTCTAGTCTCAACCGGTTGCGCAATTATTTTGTATGCAAACTACGATCTGGTGCAAATTGAAATTTACATGTGAATTTCTTCATTAGATTGCAGGTGAGGTGGGGAAGGCACGAGAATCCAAAGGACCTTCAAATGTGTAGTTGTTCATTGTCGACGGATACAAAATGTCGCCAAACTTGGTCTGAATAGAAAAATTCCGTTGTTTACTCTTCCTGCATCAACATCAACGTCTACTAAAATACTTTTTGAGCGAAGACTGAAATATTAGAAATGCAAACAACTTTGTTGATCTGTCGAAGCAAGACGATTCCAGGATTTCAGGAACACTTCATTTGCTGGACAACGCACGCCTTCATCCTCTTCTTTATGCACAGGCAAAGCTGAAACCACCTGTTGATTGTCAATCTTAATTCATGCTTCGTCTGTCAACATTTTCATAGTATACTCGATCAACATTTGCCGTTTAAGATCTGCCAAACGGCAGATAATCTGTACTTCCAACAGTGTCGTTTTGTGATATGAATAAGTACGTTTTATCCTAGTGACACATTTCAAATGTCCTTGCATGATACTACAGAAGTTACAAACAAGTATTATTATTATTAATTGTTGCCACGAATGTGTATAGGAAGTTGATTAACATTTCGTCAAAGTATGAATAGTAAGTTGCTGGAATGTTGGACGATTTGTATAACTTGCGGACGAGACAAGCGAAGAAACCGGGTAGCTCCGGCAGATCCCATTCCCGTCGTTTGCACGTTCGATGATAAACAAGTAGATCAAGATAACAAATCGGAATCGCGGAATGGGCAAATTAATCAGAACTTTGTACCTGACGATAATTCGGTAAATAATGTGCCTCGGGGAGAGTCTCTAGATCAAATTGTGAACGATGCGGTGGATTCTTCGGCTAAAATTAAAGCTGGATACGGTCAACCATTCGCTACTGTTGTCTTCATTGAAACTGGGAAAGATAAACAATTACGGGTAGTTCATGTTAAGCCTTCACATGAGAATAATGCGAATCCAGCAGAACCTAAAACTGAGTTGCCACACGACGATGTTGTCGAAGAGAGAAAAGCTACCACACCATCATCAGAAGTGGACGAGGAAGAAGAAGAATATTGGTTTTCTAAATGGAGTAGAAAACCTCGTCTAAGAAGCATCTTCGAAAAGTCTACCATTCATCAAAAGTATAACGAAAATGCGGTTGAATCTGAAAGTGATCTTATGAACTCTAAAGATGTAGGAAATAGGAACTGGAGCTCACTACCGCCGGATGGAGAAGTCACAACTGAAGCTCAAGATTCTATTCGATGGACCAAATGTCCGAATCCTAACCCAAGCTCAGAAACGGATGTGGACAGTCCTTCCGTCAAATTTAATATCCAACAACAACAACGAGAAAAGAATGAAGAAAGTGAAGAGAATGAAGAACCTCATAGTTACACAAATTTGGGTTTTGAAGAAGAAGATGATCGTATAGAACCAACGGATCTAGTTGACCCTAATGACATAGTTTTAAAAGTATCCGAAGAGACTGAAATCACGGAATCAAATTCTCGTAGTAGCACATTTAAATGCCAGTCTATTGGACCCGAATGTGAAAGTCCAAAGGAAATTCACACGGAAGTAACACTCACAAACCAGACTCCGACAAGTAATGGAAAAATTCAAGAGGACAACATTGCAGTGCTTGAGCTTCCGTCTTCTCGAAAGATCCCTGTGCTATTTTTCATTCATGGTATTTCTGGGTCGAGCGACATTTGGAAATCTCAGATTGACTTTTTTCAGAAACTTGGATATGAAATGGTCGTTCCAGACATTCTGGGGCATGGATTGAGCTCAACGCCTAGCCAGCCCAAACACTACCTCTTCGAATCTCTAGTTCAAGATTTAATTTGTGTATTTGACTATTACATTCACGATGATATGAAGTGTGTCATTATCGGTCACGGATACGGGTGAGTGTATTCACATTTCACATCTCATGACACGTCGAAATCCTTGTCCTATGATGTCACCACTTTTGAGTAAACTTTTGAAATTCATACTGCCATTTTTTGTTTTCATGAATGCAGGGCGTGCCTTGGAACGGTGCTTTCCCGCATCCGACCAAAAAATGTTTCCCTACTAATTTCTATAAGTGGGGGTGGTCCAACCCCTCTTGTTCGACCACAATGCTGCCAAAATTCATGGATGCCATTTCATTCATTACTGTACCATAGGTAAGTTTCTTTTATGGCACATAAGATTGCAAATCTTATGAAAACATTTTAAATTCAAAATTATAGTACTATTGAATTGTTTGCATTCCAGGAACAAAGTCATGGGGCGGTTCGACAATCCAGAACTCAAACACGTTCTTCCTACAAATATTCGTGAAAATATGCTGAAAGGTCAGTTATGGGAAGAAGGAGATTCTGCATTTCATAGAAGAATTCCTATCCCTACTCTTCTAGTGTATGGCATGCGAGACAAAGTCGTCAATCTAGTTGAAGAGTGTGAGATGGAAAAGACAATTCCAAGAGCTTTTCTAGAAATCATTCATTCGGCAGGGCACATGATCATGTGGGATGAACCTAACAAACTTAACCGAATGCTCGGAAAATTCATTCAATCGTGGTCGTGATCCTGATCACGAACAAAGAAATAAACTTAATATATTTTATTTTACCAATTATACGTCACACGCTACTGTAAAAATGTTAAGTTCCTTATCATTTCTAAGCCAATTCATTCGCCTTGTCATGCGTACAGGAACATTATTTTAAACCACTTTGTTGAAAAATGTACCAAATAAATTCTAAACGTATATTTATATTGTTGGATGCGAGTGTTGCTCATTACACAATACTTGCTCCCGTCAATTATACATCCCATTTTGAAACTACTACGTATCTCAAAAGACACAAGAGTAACTAGTTATCTCGAGTAGTAAACAGTTAAAATACTAAAATACAAAATACAGTAAAAATCCAATTCAAACTGTATTTCAATTAGTGTCAAAGTTTACTTCATGTTCTGAACGTTCTGAATGGGTACAGTAAATATAAAACACTTTATATTCCATTTACATCA
>JABASF010000619.1:0-35725 GCA_019776145.1 Harlomillsia oculata
ATAAGGACGAAACGTGGACTACCTCTGAGGGTGGCTCAGATTTGGCTCAAATATTTTCTCCATGACTTGCGTTTGAGAAAAATAGACTCTGATCCTGTTCATGAATCTGGCTCCTGAAGCGCTAAAATAATTGCACCGTTCGTCCTATAGCCATAGCAGCCTACATGTTTCACGAGTCTTTCTTTACACTTGTCTCGGTGACGTGACATCAATTTAAATGAAATAGCCTTGAAATGGCACTAACCAATAATCTGAATTTTGAAACAGCCTTCATTCCACGTGCGTTTACATTTCCTTAAGTGGTAATTCCACGTAATACCAATTTAATGAGGTACATCTTCATGACTAATAGACAATAGACTGGGCCGGCACGCTAATTCTAATTATTGTATCTAAACCACATGCCGATTTGAAAATATTGAATAGAATTGTATGCGAAAGCAAGGCAGATTCAGCACTCGCTATGAAAAGTGAAATGCACATAAATTTTATAAGTATCTTTAACATCATTAATTATTACACAACAACACAACATCTTGAACAAAGTTAAACACCTTGTTGATAAAATTCGACAACATTTTTTTCGCAAAGAGGTAGGAGAAAACCATCGCAGGGACAGTCCAACCAACCACCTCCAGCCCAGTACGTTGAACTCGCGAAGCTGCAATTCATTTCCGTTCGGTTGCTTGGGACAGGACCCCATGCTTGCATCCACTGGTTGTACGTCACACGGGTATTATCATCCCATTTGAAATCGCCCGGAATCTGCTTAGCAGTTGCTTGAAGCCAGAAGTTGTAGCCCTCTGCCCATAATTAACGTCATTGATTATTTCATCACGTATTGACTATAATAACGACGACATTACGTTAATATAATAATAATTTAATAATCGAGAGTAATAACAGTGACTCACGGTTTCCGTTGCTAGTCTTCCCTCCTGCGATGGAATTAATGATAGATTGTTCTTGGGCCGTTCGAATGGAAGCTAACTTCATTCCGTTCTTGGCACAAAGTGCTTCCGCTTCAATTTTAGGTATCTGCAAATGTAGAAATATAACTACACTAGTNTGGACTGTCCCTGCGATGGAATTAATGATAGATTGTTCTTGGGCCGTTCGAATGGAAGCTAACTTCATTCCGTTCTTGGCACAAAGTGCTTCCGCTTCAATTTTAGGTATCTGCAAATGTAGAAATATAACTACACTAGTCTAATGGCGTTGATATTATGTATGTAATGTATCAAACCTACAAGATTATTCGTCGGCAAAAACCAATAATATTGTTTTTTCACTTCCCCCACAAGCGTCTGTGCATGAAGGACCTGGAATAAAAAGAAGAGCGTCGCTACTTTTGCCAAAATCATTTTTTCAGTGCCTTGCTTTGGCAAAAACTCCAGAATATGGATGAGTCCTAAAAAGAGAGTTTATATAAGTATACCATAGACCGCAAAGAAAATAATCTATTCTATTGTGCAATAAATTAAAATGTGAAATATTCTAATTGAAATGAACGTGAATGGTGAAGAGAATAATACCATATTATATGTAACAATTTGAGCTTTTGCGTAACATTGTAACATGTGAACCATCGTCCGGACGGTCTGTGAATGATTGTCATACTGATATTTATTGTGTATTTACATGACAATGCAATGACAGCGACACTGTTTATTGGTTTTCTCCATTTCCATCTAGTCTATAGTATAAACTATCAACAATTATGTGACAAACCGCAATCAGTCAACAAAGATACAATACTGCACGACACGCGCACTGAATATTGAATTGAACTTGCCATGTACAGTTGCACAATTACGTGTGGATTAAAATCTCTGCCATTTGTAGCAACAATTTGAAACTTGAACTTGAAAAACTGCAAAACTCCAAAAGTTGACACTTTTAGTATTATTTGCATTTAGGAGCATATATGGGCATGGCATGGGCCAAGGTCCCCATACTTCGATGAAACGAGAATGCTCATTTTATTATTAGAATTTAATCGAAAAAGTCATATAAAACAGATGTGCTCAAAATAGGGCTATGGATTGTCAAATGCCAGGAGATGATCCTTCCAAGCGACTTTGAGTTTGAACTTTGAACCCTCGGATCGGGAATGGACTTGTCAGACTTGAGTTGATAATGGACATGTCACAAAAACATTTCGCTTCAACTTTTGTCCACTTGTTGTCATCTTGAGGTGAACTGAAACAATCAGCCTGGAAATAATGCTGAACTGACGGTGTGGACGTAACGACATCATTAATCATTACACGCCTTGCTTATACGCCGATAATTTCGAACGCTCTTATCAGGATCCAGGAATTCCAGAAGACGTTTACCAATCTGAAAAAAATGTTTCGAAATATTACTTGATGATGTAATACGCATTAAACGCTGTCAACCAGGATTGTCTTTAGGAATATTGCAGTTTGTTGAAATTTTACTTCGGGGTCTGAGAACACGTTCAGGCTGAGTTTCTCGTTCACTTTAGAAACTGAAACAACCTCATTATTTTTCAAGTCCAATATCTTGTATTTGTAATGTCAGGTAATGACAGTTAGTTAAATTATACTTTGATAACACATTTTTGACGTATTTTATGAATTTCCGTGATTTCATTACGCATAGTCGCTCATTACCCCAAGAAGTACGATTTTACGTTACATCGTCAAAAAAAAATATCGAAATTATTATAATGCATTTTCTGAGCTGTCGATTCAGATAAACGAATTTCCCAACCATCCAATGCGCTTTTCTTGGATGATTGGATCATTGTATGTTCATCCAAAAATACAGTTTTACTCCAGATTATTGTGGCTAATCGTCAATCGTCTGGGATTTTGAAAATTACACTTGATCAACATGAAATGTGGACAAACTAAAAGTTTCTGGTTAGAGAAAAAGGTCTTCTGCACTACCAATTAAATGTTACTAGCGCCGAAAGATTATCGCATTTAATTACAATTTTTTTTATTGATGTTAATTGTAAACAATGAGTTCTACAGCGGATGTGTGTGGCATGTGGCTTAGCGAACCACATCAGACGTCAGCTCTAGCGTACCCAAATTCGCCAAGGATGAATTGGATGAAACTCGAGATGATGATGATGACGACGAGTTCAAGGAAAATGAGACTTTACATGCGGATTATCGTAACATTGCAAATAATGCCGAAAAGAGTGCTGCAACTGCTAATTTGCTAGGCGGCCCTGGGACTCAAGTCAAAAAGTCATCTCAAAAACCTGCTTCATATGCTCTATACCTTTTCTTGATCTCCTGACACAGTAAAGTTGACTTGTCCAGATTCTCCAGTAGATTTGCTTTATTTGCTTCTTCCAACAAGAATCGTTACCTTTTCTTGCTTATAATAGGCTGTGCTCTGCTCATGCATGCTCTCAAGGGAATTCCACTTCACCACAGAACGAATCTCTCACTCTCCGCCTCCTTACATGCAAACCATAAACCGTTTACTTTTAGAAAAATTCTGGAAATTGCATAGTTGCGAAACTCTTGGTGTTTTTGGAATCTTACATAAAAATAATTTTTTCTGTATTTACGTCAATAGCGGGTGTAGGGGTAATTAGCGACGTTTAGGCATTTTCACGAATGCATGGAATTCTAATTAATTAAGTTAATTAATAACGTAAAGTGCTAGGAAACTGAAATTCATGTTGGGGTTGGGGCTCGTTATATTATGCATTTCCGTGGAAAAATTCATAACGTTATTTCTCCAGGAAGGTGATTTATGGAATGATACATTTCCTATAGTTTGTACTAGTTTGGAGGATTGAGATGAGATGCTGAAAGTTCACAAAGAGTGCACAAAGTTCACAAAAGAATCTAGTTGAGTAGTCACCGAGCTCACATTACAGACACGCAAACACAAAGAAGATGTAAATTAACATAGGAATAGCATGTCCCGGCAGTTTAGTATTTTGAGACAGAGTTCAAAGATTCGGCATTTTGGTCGAAATTGTAGACTTATATGAGCGAAGGTTGTTCCCATGCACTTTTCCCATGCATAGAAAAACAATAAACAGTTTGTTGTCGCAAATGTCTGGAGAATCATTTTTCTAGTCATCAGTCATCATGCAATGCTAACCTGCCTGTTTTTGCATGCATTTTTATGTTTTCCGATATTTTGCAAGGATGAAGCCAAATTGGTACTCTTGGACCACAAGAGCAGATCACGAAATCATTCAAATGGAGCTGCACACATCAAAAAGCTCATAAAAACTTGCTTGACCACTCAGCCCGAACTGACTCTTGCTATGAGCCAACTTTGTGGCAATTCTTAGGGTTTCTGACTGTTTGACCATTCTGTCGTCAACAATGGGATTGAGATAAAAAAATGAGTTAACCCTTTATGGTCTCGCAACTATTAACAAGCAAGGTCTTCGTCCTTCGCGTTCAAGTGCTAAGCAGGCGCTAAAGCAAAACCAAAGCCAGAGCATACCTTTTTAAAACGTTTCAACTTGACGCACATCGCACATCGTATGAGAAAAATGAGATTCGCATATAATCTGCCTGTTGTGAATTGTTCGTACCCGAAGAATAAGGAATTTTTTGCACAGTCTGGCCCTATGACTTTTGCATCCCAAGTGATTTGCAATAGATTCTGTAGGAAGTGTAAGAAATGAGATGAGATGAGGATAGGTTTGCATGCTGGAGCGTATTCCATTCTTGTCTTTGAAAGGGAGAGCATGCAAATAAACTGCGTGCTGCCCTTTTTCTGCACAAAAAAAGCTAACATACGATTTTCCCAATTGGAATTATATAATTTGTGCCAATAATTTCCTATTGTGTAGAATCTTGTGTTTATATGGTGTGTTGAATCCCGTTTTCGGGTTTTTCACGTAACCAGTCGGTCAGATTTTGCAAAAACTGAACAAGCTGGACAGAGCTACTGCAAATATGACGCACATTGAGAGCTGTTTGTTGCCACTGAGGTATCCTGGAGAAGAAAGACTTGAAGATACTCTTTCGGATTTTCGTCAAGCGTTGGGTTGTAAGTCCAAAAGTCAATAGAGTCTCAGTCTCAATGCACCCCTTAAGTATCAATCGTTTTTGAACCTTTAAAAATTCGGTTCTTTTGCAGGTGTCAAAAGTCTTTGTTGTCCAATGGACGATGCTTATTTACTCAGATTCCTTCGTGCCAGAAAGTTTAATGTGGACGAAGCAGTCAAATTGGTAAGTTCAGTTTCATTTTCTGACGTCACAATTATGTAATCATATTTATAATCCGGAAGTGTTGTGTCTTAATTGACAAATTGACAATAAGACTTTTTAATTTACAAACACGCACATCTTAAGCGTCAATCTCAGTTGTGGTTATTTCAAGTGATCGCATTTTTTGATCGACAATTTTTGATAAGGATCGGATTTATTTGGAGGAAGACGAAGGACGTTACTGAGACGCAGACGCCGACTCTCACTTTTTGACAACAATGCAAAAATTCAATGGAATGACAATGCAAAAAAATGGAAAAACTCATTTGCATACGATTGCAATTATAATGTTTATATATGCGCAGGTGAAAAAGTATTACGAGATGAAGATCAAGTACGACATGCTGGCTCATATTCGGGTGTCGGCCTACAAATGGATCTACGACAAGGGATTTCTCCTTGTGTTGCGACATCGTGACGTCTTAGGAAGAAAAATCCTTTACATTCGCACAAGTGAGTTTTTGCAAAGTCATTGTGTTTTGGCACACATCGCGTCTGAATCCAATCTCAAGGAAATGATTTTGTGATATCGTTTCAGGACTGTGGGACCCTAGAGACATGTCCATGGACCAAATGTCCATGGCCACGTTTTTCCTCCTACATGAGATGACGAACGATCCGGACACGCAGCGCAACGGAGTCCTCCTCATTGTTGACCATGCGGGTGTCACTTTTGGACAGGCTAGAGGAATTGTGAGTCTCTTCAGTCTCCGGGAGATTCAACGAATGGTCTTATTCTTCCAGGGCTCCTACCCTGCCCGATTCAAAGGGATCCATTCCGTGAATAACCTCATGCTCTTCCATTCTGCTTACAAAGTCGCTCAGTATTTAATCCGACCCAAGATTCGCAAAAGAATCATTTTGCATGGGAATGGATTCGAAGGGCTTCATGCTGCCGTGAGTCCGGATATACTTCCTCAGTGCCTCGACGGTGACTTGACCCTTGACCAGGCTGAGGATAAAGAACTATTGCAAAAACTCTTTGCAAACGAGGAAATGTATCATGGCAAGTTTCAACGTCTACTTTTCACATTCTATTCCAACTTCATTATAAATCCCATTCTATAAATCATTCGTTTTCAAACACAGATCACTGGAAATTCGGCTATAGAGACTCTTGACCTTCCTCCACCATATTCTAACATTACAATTTTACTATGGAACCGTGTAATTAAATAATTATATTAATAAAAATGTAAACCGTGCAATTATTATATAATGCGTCATACCATTACCAATACGTCTCTTCTTCTCTTGAGCACCGTACCTATAGCACCACGACGTCAAGTCCCATTCTTTTGTTAACTTAACCATATAACATTGGACTTGTCTTCGTACTTGCGGGCGTATTCTACACAACGTGAAGGCTCATATGTCATTCATAAGGAGATACGCCCAGGAGACTTCTGATCGTCATCGCCAGCACCGGGCGTAGCGGCTCCTTCAAAATCCACACACACAGCTCGCTCCGGCCCAAAAAAAGACAAAAGGCCACCTCATCTTGATCAAATACAATAAAATGTGCAAACATGTGATTTCCCATTGTCACTTTTTCACACTTCAATATGGATTTATTGTGGTTTATTGTGAAAATCACTCCACTTTTAGCATTTGATTGACCTACTTAATTTTGTTCGATAATTCATGAGTTGTCGGGGGAAAATAATCCAATAACAGCTGTGTGGTTTGGAAATCTGGTCGTTTCGGTCTTATAAAAATTGGTCAGGTACAAATGTTTATGAAAATGACAAAATCATTAAATGACATTGTTTGTTCTTTCCGAATAATCATTTTGAAATATATATTTGATTTTGAATAAAATGTGTGTTATTTTTTATTATTATTTCAGTATTATTCTATTATTTCTTGTCATCCGAGAGGAAATTCCAATTTTAAGGTGGGAGGTTCTTTTCTAGTCAAAACCCAAGACGGTCAAATAAGGTCAAAATTCAAAATTGTGAAGAAAAGTATTTGAAATTTTACAAGAATGGCTGTGATTGGAGAAGATACTTTGTGTGGTCAGTACACGTTGATCACATCTGTCGTCGCTTCGTATTGGTAAATAAAATAATGTAGAATGATGAATTTTAAAATTATAAAACTGTTAATAATTCTGTTTGAATTGATGGTTTGTTAGGGTCATCTCCATTTCGACAGTTTTCGTGAACAAGTCATTGTTGAGTGCTCAGCAGGATTTCGATGCTCCAATGTTTGTGACATGGTTCCAGTGCGCCTTCACATTCCTCCTTTGCCTTGCACTCCGACGTTGTCGACAAATCGTTCCTGCCCTCTCCGGGTTTCCAGATTTTACCTTTCATTTTCAAACTTTGTTGAAAGTGAGACTTTTTGAAAATCATAACTAGTAATTTATAAACCGGGAAATTAATTAATTGATCATGACTATAACTTTTGTAACAGATTCTGCCTTTGTCTGTCGTATTTGTGGCAATGGTCACATTCAATAACCTCTGTTTGAAATATGTGGGAGTAGCGTTCTACTACCTGGCTCGCTCGTTAACAACCGTGACCAATGTGGCCTTCACTTTCTTGATTCTCCGTGAGTATTATTAGTATTTACTTAAGTATTTAGTATTGGATTTTATGTAATTAAACACGAAGGTTGAATAATTGATCGTCATTTAATCCTGATTCTGAATGTATTTTAGGGAAAACTGTGTCAATGCGAGCAATGATGTGCTGTGGCGTAATTACCTTTGGTTATTTCCTGGGTGTGGATCAAGAGGGACTTGGAGGTACGTCCACGTCATCGACAAGTGATTGTTCAGTGGACATTGACATGCCATTTGATTTTGTGATTGACATGGACTGCTTTGTTTTGGATTGCAGGTGGATTCACAATCCCTGGACTAGTCTACGGAGTCCTTTCCTCCGCTTTTGTATCTCTCAATGCCATTTACACGAAGAAAGTACTCCCATGGGTGGACGACTCGGCCTGGACACTCACATTCTACAACAATGTGAATGCGACGTTATTGTTCATCCCGCTCATGTTCCTCTGCGGAGAACTCCCGCATACATTGTTCGTGTCCCAAATGTTAGATTCGCATTTCTGGGGTCTCATGCTCGTGGGCGGTGTGTGTGGAGTGAGCATTGGGTTCGTAACAGCACTCCAGATCAAGGTGACCTCACCTCTGACCCATAACATTTCCGGCACAGCCAAAGCCTGTGTCCAAACACTCATCGCCGTGTGGGTGTATGCTGATGTGAAATCATGGATGTGGTGGGCGTCCAACTGGATCGTCCTTTTGGGGAGTGCAGCTTATGCGAAGGTTCAACAAATGGACATGCAGTCCTCATTCGGGAAAGGCCAACTCCCAGATACGATCAAACGAGATCATCATCATCGAACTGAGAAATCGGATGAATCATCCGTCAAATTGCTGTCTGATCAAGACGCCTAGTCCAAGAAACAAAACCGTATTAATTATGCGATCAAGTTTTTATTCACCTGATTTATTTGATCATACAAAGGATCGCAATTGAGGCATTTCGTTCATTGTTACTTATTAATTTTATGTAATGACTTGTATTTATGCTACTTTGTTTACTGTTGTGATATGTAAGACCAAATCTTTTCTTAGGAGTCTTTCTTGCTGATCTTCAGCTTTGTTTTACGTCATTTGATTTATTCAATAAACCAGGACGTAAATGGAATTGAATTTGAGTTGGAATCAATATTTTCTTGATTGTCTTTTTAATTGGATTCCAAGTTTTGTGTAATTTACACTTTTAATTGAATTTTAAAATCTATATAGTACATATGAGACTATGTACGCAAGGAAAATATTTTTGGGTCAGAATGTCATATTTGTCGCCGTTGTTTGCAACAGTGACGGTACAATGAGGATTGTGTCGCAAACAACAATCGTTGCTTTGAACCAAGCATTCAAAGTGGACAAGACCCTTCACAACCTTCCTTTTGAATGGGACCCGAAAACCCTTCGTGCAAGTTCGTTGTCCAAAAGGAAATGGCGAGTGCTTCTTCTCAAGTTCTTCATAGTTTCCTTCGTCATTAGGGGGTCAGAGGTCATTTCGTTGCTGTACAATCTACTATACAACTCCAAAATGACACCTTTTGTCAAGAGTTTCTACACGTTTATGATCGGGACTTACGTCGTCGGTATCGCGTTTCAAGTGAATGCGATTCTGTACCGTGACCAACTCATAACCCTTCTCAACAATGTCCTGTCGACAGACTTGGAACTGGGGAACACGTGGGACGATGTGACGTGGCGCCCTCGCGGTTTCTTCGACACGTTCAGCAAAGTGTTTGTAAACAGCATGCATTTCGGGTTAGCGTTCACTTTCATTTCAAACGTACTCCCGCCACCGGAAGTGGAGTTCCAAAAGTACATCGTCCATGCTCGGATAGGTCACCTGTCATTTTGGCCGACTCACTTCATTCTGTTTGGCTATGCGTTGTTCTACGCGGATACTTGGAGCATCACAGTTACACATGCAATTCTCCAGTTTTTCATTCTCAGTGCACTGGCGGATTGGATCCGAGTCTTTAACAAAAGGATGACGTCATCCCTGGACTGGATTCCATTCTACAGGAGACTTCAAATGCTCCAAGGGATCAACCGGGTAGCCAACTGTGGAAAAGGTCTCCTGTTCACCACACTTGCTATCATGGTCTTGGTCATTCCTTTGCTTTACTGCGTGATCAAACAGCACGAGAGCTTGGGCCCTTTGCCAATGCTTGTGTTCTTTGTCGCATGTGGGGATGCGACACTCTTCTACATCCTCTTCACCAAACTCTCGTGGAACATGAGAGAAGAAAGCGTTTCCCTTCTCCTGAATCAACATATGGACAAGCTCACCTTTGGATCTGAAACTACCCGAATCCGAATTCAGAGCCGGGCAATCCAATCTTGTCCACCTCTCCAGGCATCTTTCTGCTCCTTCTTTGTGATCAAGTCCGCAACGTTCCTAACGTTTCTCCGGATCATCACTGACGCAGTTGTGTCTCTCCTCCTTGCTTACCGCTGACCTGCCTTCGTGACGTCATTCATCACGATCAAATCATATATGCAATGTAAACTGGTTTCCTTTTTTGATCCATTTCATCAAAAAAGTATTCTTCTCGTCTTCCCGTCGCGTGGATCATAACCCAAATCACTTTTTCCTCTGTTTCTCCCTATCAGAATGGAACGAAATGAATGGATGCAATAATTAAGGAGAGAGACGGCGAGCCAATTAATTAAAATGCAAAGTCGCACCTGACCTGAGCGCATATTGCTGCAGCTGAGGCAATCCTCATCAATCAACGACGTCACAGACGCATTACATTTTATTGACAGAGTCAACTCCGTCATCGAAATGACACATTGGTCACAAGAGAGCGGTCAACAGGATCAAAGGCCACACAGCGCGCATAATGACACGCAGTCATACATTTAATACAAAATAGTGATCCAGTTTCCAGTTTTTTTGGGTTGTGATTAGATCAGAGGTTCAAGGACATTCTCACAATCATAATACATGTTGTCTTGTTTGTTTTATTATCGTCATCGTCCATACACTCATCGTCACAATGTCAATGTGAATGTGAACCCTGCCTCCTTTTTCATGCTCTTACAGTCATCGTTGTGCAATACTGATTGCTCACTTTTGGAGTTGTTATAAAAAAAGAAGCACATTGATAGAGTGGACTTTTATTCTTCGCACTGTCTGTACGCTTAGGTACGTGTAATGCATTTTTGTTACTGTTAGTTGCTGATGTCAGCAGCGTTAAGATCAACACACCAGTAGAAAGAGAAAGGAAAAGAGCAAAAAAGCAAGAGCAGATAGTGACTTTTGTGCTCATTCATTCACATCTTTTGTATGCAGATCCCAAAAACCCGTTTTGATCGTCTGCAATGACTGCGCAACTCAATTTGTTCATGTGGGCCGCAAGCAACCCGCAACACTGTATCTTCTCGTCTTCTCAGAGTCAACAGTCAACAGTCAACTGTGAAGAAATGAGTAAAGCCCTTTAAGGTCCCCTTGGAGCAAAGGCACGTGCTCCTTCGTCCTCATCGTCACTTTCATTATGCAATACGGGGTAATGTGGGCTTTTGGGGTTCCTTTGCGTGTGCACTACACGCACAATCTACGCATCTTCACATCTTCAAGGGAAAAGGTATCAGCATGCAATAAATTGACATGCAGAATAAACATGCAAATCGTGACGTCATGAATTAATTCACAATTTTCTCGAAATTTGAGGTTTTTGAGGTTCAAAGTGCACCAAAATAATACAGAAATGAGAAAAACGAGACGGCAGACAAATTGATTAGGAATTTTGCAAGTTATGAACGAAGGAACGGGGCAAAATGAAGTGGATTGAGGGTTGTGCAAAAAGTGGGCTTGGATGTAATTATGTCCACATAACAAAAGGCAAAAGCCAGAGTCCAAAATGATGTTGGGCAAAAAATGTACAGCTGAGTATGAGTGACACACAAAAAATTGTGTGTGTGCTGTCTATGTTGTTGTATACTATATGCTATGCTACATGTTATGCTATGGTTATGATGCACTTATCTGTATCTTGTGCTGTATTTTGACCACTGTTTACTTGACTTGGCAGTTGGTCACGTCAGACGTGGACGTCGTCGTCACACACGTTAACCAAGCATTTTTTGGTATGCTGAGCATGCACACAAAAGTGTAAGTGAGGAGGAGGATTTGGCAAGGCAAGGGTCAATCTAACAAGGCAAGGCGAAGGTGTGTGATGTCATGTGCAACACTTTTGACCCATGACATCGCTTACCTTCGTACCCAAGCGACAGTCAACAAAGCACCACTGTGCCAAGCACATGTGCGACTTATTCTTCTCGTCACTTTTTGGATTTTGGACATAGTTATTTTGGAGATTTTGAAAAATGTTGGAAGTGGAGTGTCCCTTGAGGGATGTGGGGACCATTGGAGCCTTTGAACAGTCTGAGTCTGTGACGAGTCTTGATTCCCTGGAGGATGACGCTTTGAAGCAAATGCGTCAGGAGTTGCTCCAGATTAAAAATTTGTATTGTCCTCTGGACGACGCGTTTCTCCTCCGGTTTCTGAGGGCAAGGAAATTCCGAGTTCCCGAAGCAGTCAAGCTGGTGACCAATTTATATATTTGCATATGAAAACGCGTGCGACCTGTTGAGGTCAAAGGTTAATTGCTGTAACTCGTGATTTTATACCAGGTGTTGCGGTACTATGAGATGAAACAGAAGAACAAAGACATAGCTTTGATTCCCATTACAGCTTACAAAAGCATTTATGAGCGCAGGATTCACATGGTTCTTCGGAAACGAGACGCTTTTGGACGGAAAATCCTCGTTTTGAACACAGGTTAGAGGTGTTTGAACAATTTGTTTTTAAAAATTGGATTTTAGGATTCATTTTGAAAATGCGGTGAAATTACGTACCTACAGGGCTTTGGGATCCGAACAAGTTGACCATCGACGAGATCCTCATGTCCACATTTTTCATTCTCCATGAAATGGTGACGTCAGAAGAAACGCAAAAGTGCGGAGTGATTTTGATAATTGAGAACAAGGGATTAACATTTTCGCAAGCGAGGCAAATTGCAATGCAATGCAGTTGGCGAACATTGCAAAAAATGGTGCTCTTCTTCCAAGGGTCCTTTCCAGCGAGGTTCAAAGGGATCCATTCCCTCAACACGCCTTACCTCTTCGTCAAGTCGTATGGACTGGCCAAGTACCTCATGAAGTCCAAGATTCGCAATCGCATTTTCATGCATACGGAAGGTTACGATGAGCTCCACGAGCAACTGGACAAGGACATTCTTCCACTTGCTCTCCGAGGTCATCTCTCCGATTCTGCCGCGAATGACTCTGACCTCATCCAGCGACTCTTGAGCAATGAGACCTATTACATTGACCTCCAGAAGTATGGATACACGGATGACAAAACGGGTGACACTCCTGATATCAACAGTTAGTGACGTGTGCACGACGGCCAATAAGCTACGAGTTCTAATTGTAATATAATATGCACAAATTGAGCAATAAACACAAAAACGTACGTCTTCATCACCGGGAAAACCCGGTAATAAATTCCTGGATTTCGGAATATTGTGCTATTGCGGGTTTTTGGTTTCCGTTTTTCCTAGTTCCATATATAGGGAAAGTGATATACGGATATAGCGTCCTCATTTCTTCATGCGTCCCGATTCATTTTATAATCCAGATTTGGAGTCCTGCTGTGGCGCTCCGGGAATTGTTCAGGACAGATCCGTGATGTACATTCATCCGAAATGACACGATCTGATGTCATCTGGGATTTTATGGCGTCACCTTACAAGGAGCTAATACACATAATTAAAACAATAGGTCATTGTATTACGTTATTTCTGGACAATTTGATTTGATTACTGGACAATTTTGCCTCGATTTCTGATTTCATAAGGAAGAAGGAAACCGAAGTTTGCCCCGCTCACTTTTGCGGTTTCCATTTTTGGGCATAGGGCATAAGCATAAAATGTATTTTCTCAACTTGTACGTTCCAGTATTCGCCCAGTATCTCGTTTCATCCAGTTTGATAGATTCTGTTCTCCATCATTTTCATAATGTCCACTCCCAGGTGCATTATGACCCGATTGCTGCTCACGTTGTTCATAGTAGGATCTTCAAACTCGTCTCAGCATCAGACGGCAACCATTGTTCTCACAGTCAATTCTGGATTCCGAGGTGAGATTTTTGACCTGTGTGACCTCACTCATAACATTTTTCATATGTCACGTCAAGTCAATTTGTCATAGGTACAAGAACGACAGTGACGCTGCCTCCGGATACCTGTGTGAATATTCCTAGCACTGTGAACGATCAGGTCACAAGCCTGGATCCAAAGTACGTTTAATTCATGTCATCTTAATGCATTAGTTAATTGACCAATACCTGACCTCATCACCTCTGATTTAACCTACTTAGTGGACATTGCATTCGTCTGTATGAAGACATTCGATGTCGCGGGGACTCTATTGACATGGACGTGGCGTCGAATGACCTGACCTTTGAGTCCTTCAACGACCGAGTGTCCTCCATAAAGTTGTGTGACGACCCGCTCACAATGGGATTCCGCTATTCCTTCAAATCCCACCGGATGAAATACATTTCACTAGCTCATCTCATTCTGTACTACCAAATACACTGAGACTTTTTTAAATTGTCTTTTTAATGACGATTGAATAAACAATTCACATCATGATCAAACATCCAACACGGAAAAAAGCAGGTGAATAATTCCCGATCTGGGAAAAAAATACGCCCATGTAATTCAATATGTGAATATTCAATTATTCCAGATCTATAGGATTTAAGCAGGATTTTCCAGCTTTGCATTTTCCAGCTACTCACGCCTCACATCCTGTGCACACAATGTAAGCTTATCGTTCGTTCATTTGCTTGCCTGACTAAACAGAGATCATAACATTTTTTTACATCTTTACAAACACGAGCAGAAAGCCAAGTCATAAAGATAAAAGAGTCAGTCGAGCCAGCACGTTAGTATATAAGAGGACAGGAACGCCCGCTGGAATCAAGTATTTTCTCCAGTATTTTTGTAAAATCCATATAAAATTGTGAGGGAAAAGTCCTTTTTGGAAGGATGTCATCCACGATTTTGGCCCAGGCTCCGATTCACAAGAATCGGACAACGACGCTGGGTCGTGTCACTGGATTTATTTCCAGGGACAGTTTGTTTCGAAAGACTAATTTTTCCAGTCGGATTTATGGGGATACGGCACCTTTCACGAGCATGGTTTGCCATCACATCAATGGTCCAGCGGACGAATGGATGAAGTTTCGGGACTGGAACCAGATTGTTAATTTCCCTTATCAACCGTGCGCTGTCGGGGATTCATTTGGACCTACTTGGACGACTTATTGGTTCAAGATCGTCGTGACAGTCCCGACTGCATGGGTGGGTAAGGAAGTTCATCTCCGATGGACGTCCGGGACGGAGGCAGCTGTATGGGAAGAGGTGGATGGAGTCGGAGTCATGAGACAAGGTATTTCACCCGGGTATCGTGAGGAGTTTCTCATTTCCCAGAGCTGGACGACGGGACCTCCTCGAACGTACTATATTGAAATGGCATGTAACCACATGTTCGGAGCTGGGGAAGGGAGTGACATTGCTCCTCCAAACCCTAATCGGTTCTGGACATTGTCCAATGCTGACATTGCTGTGTTCAATAGGGACATTTTTAAATTGTATACGGATTTGGAAATGTTGTCCCAAATGGCGAGTCAAAAACCAAACGAGCATATTGGGTTCCAAGCGCTTTTTGCTGCTAACGAAATGGTTAATAAACTTCGGGTCAATCAAAACGCGGCTGCGGGTCAGGTGGCAGATCGTTTCTTTGCGGAGGGGAACGGAGTCAAGGTTCACAGATTGTATGCCATGGGACATTGTCACATTGACACGGCTTGGTTGTGGCCGTACTCTGAAACCATTCGGAAATGTGCCCGGTCCTTCTCGGCGCAAATCCGGTTGATGGACGAATACCCGGAATATGTTTTCACGTGCTCCCAGGCGCAGCAATACCAGTGGATGAAGGAATACTACCCGGATTTGTATAGGCTCATCAAGCAGCATGTGGGGATGGGTAAATTCATTCCCGTCGGTGGGACTTGGATCGAAATGGACGGTAATATTCCTAAGTAAGTAATATACCCGGGTTTTTCATATGACGTCATTAATTCGGGTATAAAGTAATTAGATTGGTTTTTGTGACAGCGGGGAAGCTTTCATGCGACAATTCTTTTACGGTCAACAGTTCTACCGGAATGAATTCGGAATGACATGTAAGGAATTTTGGCTCCCGGATACGTTCGGTTACTCTGCCCAAATCCCGCAGATGATCAAGCACGTCGGGATTGATCGTTTCATGACTCAGAAAATGTCATGGAGTCTCGTCAACAAATTCCCACACCATAATTTCCTATGGGAGGGTATTGATGGAACCGAGGTCCTGTGTCACTTTCCCCCAGGGGATTCTTACAACATGCAAGGATCGTAAGTCGGGTATCTTTTGATCTATTGCTTTTTGTAACTTATACATTATACTGGCCTTTAAATCTGAAACAGCGTCCAAGAGTTACTGTACTCAGAGAACAATCAGCAAGACAAAGGACGTGCAAACGTAGGTATTTACTTGTATGGGAACGGTGACGGTGGCGGTGGACCAACCCGGACTATGATTGAACGGCTGAAGCGTGCCAAGGATGTGGACGGTGTACCACAGTAAGATCAATCGCAATTAATCACACCATGCGTAATATAAGGTCTCTAACTGTTGACTAATACAATTTTCAAAAGGGTCGTAATGGCGAATCCGGATATTTTCTTCGACGAATTGTTCAAGGAGAAGCACAAGCTGTCCAAGTATTCTGGAGAACTGTACCTTGAGCTTCACAATGGGACATACACGTCACAAGCAAAGATTAAATGGTACAACCGAAAATGTGAATTCCTGTTCCGAGAAATTGAGCTGCTCATGTGCGCCGCCTACACCACCGGAGTTGTGAACCAACAACAGATGACGACGGACATGGCCACAGTGGATCAATGCTGGAAGGATTTCCTTCTAAACCAGTTCCATGACGTGCTACCCGGATCTTGTATTGAGCTTGTGACCATAGACGCATGGGCAATTTATGCTAACATCTTTAACGTCATCACCGCCTTGAGGAACACATACCACGGGCGAATGCTTGGAGCAACCGGAAGTACACAGGCTATTTACAACCCGCTCCCCTGGCCGGTCAAAATGGTCGTCTTCCATCGACCAGACACCGGAGCCCTTCCATCCGGACCGAACATTCAAGCGGTAACTTTGGAATCTACAGCTTTCGAGGAACAAGTCGTAGGACGTTACCGGGTTCCACATGCCTTTGCAGCGGCACTCGTCGACCTCCGACCGTCCGGGTATTCTGCTTTCACTCCGACTCCTCCAACTGCGAATGTTACATACGCCGCCAACACCCCATCGCCCGGGAAAGGTACATTCAACAATGGGAAGCTGCGTCTAGAAGTGACCACTACGGGAAGACCTTTGGAACAACTTTGGTTCAAGGGCCGGGCTGGAAATGACATCCAGGTGTACAAGGATCGTCTCAACACGGGAATCGAACCTGGTATGTTTTATATTTACGACGATGTTCCAATGTTCTGGGACGCTTGGGATGTGATGGATTACCACCTGGAGACAAGACGGGACTTGGGGTACATCGGGTCGCCTGGTTCATTCCAGTTGTTGACATCTCAAGCCAGCATGTCCGTAGTCGGAGCTTACAAGTGGACTGCCCGGTTTGGGAACGAGAGCAGTATCACCCGATATACCATTATGAGGGCTGATTCGCCGATGATTGAGTACTACGTCGTCATTGACTGGAGGGAGGAACACAAGTTTATCAAAGTCGAGTGGCCTGTGGATGTTTTGTCCAGGGATGCAACATACGAAATCCAGTACGGACATGCCAAGCGACCCACGCACATGAACACATCTTGGGACATGGCCAAGTTTGAAGTGTGTGGTCACAAGTGGATGGACATTTCGCAGGCGGACAAAGGCGTGTCCATAATCACGGATTCTAAGTACGGCTGGCACGTTCGTGACAATATTGTTAAACTGTCACTCCTCAAGTCCCCAAAAAACCCGGACGCCAATTGCGACATACACAAACACTTCATTTACTACGCTGTAATGCCGCATGAAGGGACCTTCCAGGAATCTGAGGTCATCAAGAAAGCATACGAATTGAATTATTTGGGAGCAAATAACATCCCACTGATTGCGACGTCGACGCCCGGAGTGAGTCTTCCAGCCAACTGGGTCGTGGCGGACAATCCCGCTTGTGTGGTCGAAGCTTACAAAGTCGCATCAGCGGTTCAACGAGCAGTTTGCGTTCGATTCTACGAGGCATTTGGCGGCTACGCTACAACCAAGTGAGTTCAAGTATTCACGTCTTGACTAATTAAGACGATCATGGATTAATTTCCAAATGTCTGTTTACCTTCCAGCGTGACAATGGGTTTTGCAATTAGCAAAGTAGAAGAATGCAACGGCCTGGAGGATCCCATGGACGTGATCCCACACACTGGACAAACCTTCACGGCTTCTTTCCGCCCATTCGAAATCAAGAGTTTTCTTATTTCATTTTAACTTAACCATTTATTTTTGCCATTTATTCTTTGACTTAATTTTCGCCTTAACGGAGTTCAGTTGATACATGAAAACTGGAAATGGGAATTTTTGGAATAAATTCAAGACCACAACAGTAGAAGAAAGGATAATATAGATGCAATAAAATTCTGTTTTCGATACATGCTTGCATCAAGAACAATTTATTTTATTTGATAAATAAATGACGCATAGTAAATAACTGTCCAACACATCTAGTTTTCAAGCGTACATCGTTGCATATTGTATTGTAGTAACTTAATACAATATACTTAGTTAAAATATATACCCTTTATAGAAACTTTATAGAAAAACACCAAAGGTTTAGCTCATTTAATTGTTTATTTATTTAATTATTTTATTTTAATTTAAGTCCAATAAATTAAGATCCAAAAGTGCAGCAAACATGTATTTTTCTAAAAATGCGCACAAGAAAGACAATGACACCTTGTGTGTCTCAGCATGCCCCGTTACCCGGAATTTCATTTGTTACGAAAGTCCGGGATGTTCTAGTTCAGTAAATTGTAAACTTGGTCACAAAAAATCAAAGCCACTGGTGCACCGCTCGTAGACAATTTTGAAGTATGCCCCAAGAACTGTATATAACCTTCTTGTATTAATTTATGTTTATTTATAAGTCCAGTTTGAATTTTTGACACACATTTTACGTAAGAAAAGTTTAATTAAAACATCCAATCATGTTTACATCAAGATTAATTTGTGTAATTCATATTTGTAGACCGGACATACCGCCAGGCTATTAGAAATGGCAATATTTACCTTTTAGTACAGTGAGGTGGTTTTTTTAAAAGAAAAAAAACATTTTTAAACCCGCATCCTGACTCTGCATGCAGTTGCAGAAATTTCTTTTCGAAATTCGTTCACTATGAACAGTGAATAAATTCGGTAGACATTAAATGGTTCCAGAACCCAATCCACAACGTCATGCTTGAGTGTAGCCATGGATGAAATACTCACGATCACAATGAAGAGTGTAATTGCTAACCGAATCCAAAACCATTTCTTGCATGCTGATCCATCTCGCTTTTTAAATACATGATAATCCAGAAACGTTTTATTAGAGTTGGAAAGTTGGAATGAATTGAAACTATAATATGTGCAATACACTAAATCACTTAATCTGTTTAGTCATCTCCTATCCTAATCCTAATCCTCCGGTATATTAATATTATATTTATTGATATCACTCACGTTTTTGGATGCACGAAGAAGGAGACGGCATAACCAAACTTCAAGGAAAATGTAACCCAGGCTCAATGAAGCAACAATGACAATAATAGAAATGAGAACCCATGAGGATGAGTTGTCTGTAAGAAAGTGTAATTATATATGTTCGTTATTTAAAGATTACATACTCAAATACTAATGACATTTGAACTAAATGCATAGATATGCTATAATATGTGTCATCTGCATTTCATCGCTCACTTTGATATTTCACTTCCTCTGATGACAAATTCCGTGTTAAATTAGCCTCCAGAGTGCCATTCACAAGGATGAAATTGAAAGCTAAGGTCTTCGATTCTTCTTCAGTGTCATGATCGTGCTTCTTCTTGTACATGTACTCGTACGCTATTCCTCTCGCAAAGCTTGCAACGTAGCAAAGGATCTGTTAGTTGCAAAAAATGAATGTTCGTACAAGTCATGTCATAATCATAGCTGTACAGTTGAATATAGCGTGTGTAGGACCTTGAGTTTCATCGTAAAAATAGATTTAGAAAAAGCACGAGCAATTACCAGATCAATGATTGCAATGGCGTTTGTAGCCTTCTGTAGTGAGTATCCACACAACGGATGCACCATTGTGAGTTTTATGTTTGAAACACCTTTACTTCAAAAAATGAGAGCTGTGTACCCGAAAAAGAAGACGACGGTAGGACTTTAAAAAATATGAATGAAAATTAGTCCATCCGGCCATCTGTAAACCCTCGTCCGAGCATGAACCCGGAAATGTATTTAAACGAACCAGGAACTCCCATTGTACCATTGTTCCATTTTGATAAACTCTTGGCGTCTTAGCTAGGTCCCTCAATGACTCAAGTGGTTGCGTGGCTTTTAAGCTTTTTGAATCTGCTTTGCATTTTGATAAAAATTATATGCTTTTAGAAATATATTCGAAGAATTCAGAAATCCATGTATTCGACCATTGACCATGCTTTTAACTTCTACAGGGAACCTTGAGCGGCTGTAAAATTATAGCGCTGATAGCGCTGTATATACTGCAAATGCGTCCCTAAGTCCCTATAGCAAGACTAAGGCGGAAGCCTGGAGTGAAGGTGCGAATTCTGATGAATCGACTGCGACTGCCAATTTTTGTACAGGAATTGCATATAATTCTGTCCTGTGCACTGTTTCCAGTACATCTGCTCCAGAAAAAATAAAACGGTGGATATGAAACAACCTAGCGGGACGAATCCAAAGACGACATAGAGATTGGACCAGGTTAACGGTTTCTCAGTACCGTCGTCACCTTCGATCCTCTTGAGTTCCAAATACAAGGGCGTGTGTGGCTGTTTTTTCATGAGCTGGACTCCTTTGTCTTTGTTTCCTTGCTTGATTTCTGCTTCCCACTTTTGAAGAATGTGAGATTCTGTGACCGAAGACATAAATCCAAGAAAGGAGTCAGCGTAAGGGGAATAGCGTGGAAACCCCAGCGACACGTGTACTCGGATCAAATCATCAGAAGCGATAATTAGCGGATCAACCTGGGAATTGAGAGTGAATGATTTCGCAACTACTTGATCAATGTAGGGTGACCAATAAATGCAAGTCGAGTAGCGGGTGAGGAGCGCCTCTTGAACGCACTTGGACGCAGAGTTGACAATTTTCATCGTCTGCTTGATTTTCCTGCTCGCGGAATTCGGGGGATTCCGAAAATACCCTAGCTCAATCGCACCTTCGCCGTAAAGAATTGAAAAATAATCATCCCGGAGGGCCAAGTCGGTGAAAGTGGTCGGGACTTTCTCGGGCGTAGGGAAACTCAAATTGGTCCGGAGAGTGGATCGATACCCGGTTCCCAAAACGGTGCAAGTTAGCAACCACAAGAGACTAAGGTAGCGAACTCCTTTTGGTATGTCGACAAGACCTTGCTCTGTAGCCATTGCATACGGGAGGAAAGTGACAGAATCCCATACACAATACTTCCACTGCCGTCCGGCTTGCAACCACATGACAATTCCTTGAACAGTTCCCAGGAACCAGAACGTCCCGATGATCCAGCACCAAACAGTGTACGAAAACGGGAGCATGAAAGAATTCCAGGGTATTTCCGTCACTGGGTGTCTTGTCACGAATTTCAAGTAACTCGGGGCTCCAAGTCCAACAAAGTCACAGCCATGATCCCAGGCAAAACATTGGCAAGTCACGTACTGCATATGAGCCGTGTGGTAAAATAGAGCTGAAACAGCCCCGGTCCACGTCCCATTCTCGTCTTGCTTTCCATAGTTGTTCCCGTAGTATTTCTCCTCGTATGTAAAATTAAAGTAATGCTTTGCCGTTTTAATCACCCGGATATGAGTTCCGTCCAGGATTGCTGTCCCTTGTGTATCCTTTCCGATTTTGAAATTGTATGGCGGAAATTCGGATGCGACAAACTTGAAATGACGACCATGGACATTCGCACCAATCGGCGACACCGGATCATTTTTGTCTTCTACCCTTTTCAATTTTTCGGGAAATCCGTCCTGGTACACCCGAGGGTCAACCCAGATTTCTCCAGTGGGCCAAATGACGGCTGACCGATGCTGAATCTCCTGACATGAGTCTTTCATCCATAGTTTCTTTATAATTGTTTCCGGGCCGACGACGACAAGTCGGTCATAACGATTGTTAAAATGCAGTCGCAACCGGTCATCAACCCTATTCACTTGAGAAGGATGAAATAACCACACAAAGTAAATGTAACGATAAACTTCCTGTTTCTCACTATGCCCCGTCTTGTCAAGCCGTCGAACGTCAATCACAACCGTACGCGGACGTTCCTCCCCATGTAAAATCGGGACGAAAAATTTCGATTTCGGTCCCAAAAAATATGTCCAGTCGAATGAGTTTTGCACAGTTTCATGATTCGTCAAGTACAATGTTGCGGGGGAAAACTGTCGCCTGAATGAATATTTTAAGAGATCTTTTAAATTCCGGTTGAAATTAGTAAGATCATGAACTTCCACGCTAGTTACTCCACAAATCACTAGACTATATACCAAAAATAAATTACAGAAAAGTCTATTTGGATTTTGATTCATTGCTGCCCGAAATTCGGTTCCGTTCCTCACAACCAGAAGGTGAAAGGTGCAAAGTCCTCGTGAGTTTATTATTTTCGGTTCTACGCATTTTGACATTTCTATAGAGGCGATGACCTTGTTCGTAAACGTGTTCGTGCAATTGCTCATTAAACTGTTGGTGAACTAACTTGACTGTTGATTTCCTCAATGAACCTGTCACATTCCAGACAAGTTGATTCGGTCAGGCTTCAAGATACATACGACCTAACTGCCAACGGACTAATTCGGGTCTCGAGAAGAAAATATGCCATGAATTTCTCAATGTTTTGTCATTCCGCCAACTCGTCTATATGCAAATCGAGTTCCTTGATGTCACAAATTCACAATAATCGATCCTCAATATCGTTTGTGTGTAGCAGTGATCTGCCGTTGTGTGTTACTTTTGATTTTATAAATTCCGTGTCACATTGTTTCTGTTTCTGTATATATAGTATACTGTCATAGTGCGATTGCTTAATTTCAAAAGTATTTAAAATGTTGATTGCGTCATGTCCGGTCACAACGTCTTGAGAGTTTACGTCCAATTAAAACATGACAAAATTCCCTGGTTTTTAAGCACGTCGTAACCCGGTTAAAACTACACGAGGTGTCAAGTCAACTTACGTTTTCGACTGGACTTCTGGTAGATGATGAAAATTTTCAGTTGTAATTGGTTATAGTTATAGCATAAATAAATTCTGAACCAAATGTCATGAAAGAGAAGCCTACAAAAATGGAATAAACTAAAAATATAGAGCTTAATTTAAATTAAATGGAAATTGGCAAAAATGAGCCTATAATGTTTCAGTTTCACGGTGCCCCTGTTCATTCCTATTGTTGCGTATTAATGCCCGCACGTTGAACGTTTGAAGGTTTGAACTATTGCATTTTTGTTTAATATCTATATCGGGTCCAAAAAGCGAATAATCCAGAGTTCATAAACTGGAAGATTTTGTGAGCAACGGCACATACAACTCATACTTTGCTGATAAGAATTTGCAAACAACTGTACTTTTTAAATATAACCTTTCGTTCGCTTATCGTCCCGTCTTCCTATCCTGTCGAAATTCGTTTACAAGAAGACCGAATATGCTCAAAGACTAGGAAACTAGGAATAGCCACACGGTTCACACACGCATACTTGATTTTACGTCGTCGTCGTTGTTTTCGCAAACATAAACTGCGATCATCTGCTGTTTTGGCACTGGCACACCAAGAAACGTTGAGGTTGAGCTGTCGATATTAATCATTGACGAGTGTACATTGTACATTGTACTTTGTACTTTGTTGTTTTTTGTTTTCGATGTTGTCTACATTGTGAATTCTCCTTAAAGACCAAGTCATACAATTATTATTATAGTACTTTCATTACTATAATACATTAATACTACTATTAAATTGTTGTCGTTGCCGTCATTTATAGTTTCATATTTTTAACTGCGCTCCGCACTCCGCTCATCAGTTAATTATACGTCCATTGCTTTGGGGCACTGTGAGAATTGGCAAAAGGTTGTTATTTGGTCGTTGATTGTGTGTGAGGCGTGAGGGTGAGGATAAGAAGAATAGCTTAGAATTGCTATTCCTAGCAATTTCAACATAGCTTAAATTCTTAATTAAATGATGATAATAATCAAACTGGTTTCAGGGGAATGGGAATGAGGAAGATTTATCTGGTTGGCCGACATTCCTCGGGGAAAACGACTTTGGCTGGAGCTCTTACCTGTTAAATCGTACATGAATGCAATGAGAGGAGCTCCAGTGACAAAATACCAATTACCCGTCAGGGTCATGATGACGTGACTACTCAAGGAACGGGAACTGCGTCGGGTTCTTTACGTTCTTTTAAATTTGAGATAATGTGAAAACACGGAAAAGGTGCGGCACCAAATCAAAAGCAGCTCATCCTACTCAAAAGCACAGCTCCCCATTACAATAAATAATTTAATGAGATAAAACTGACGCTACATTTGCAAAAGTATTCTTTTCCCATTGTTCTTAATCATATCGCCTTTCATACTTCGTCCATAAGCGTTTAATTTTCAAAAGCCACGAATCATAAATGGCGACTACTAAACTCTTAAAATTACTTCAAAAAGGTCTTGAACGTTCAAAGATATTATTATTATTTGATGACAGAAGTGCTGTTTTACGTCTAGGGTTTAGAATTTACACATATTCTCCAACATCGTTATTTCGCATTCAAGTTGACTCGGACCACAATGTCCGGTATTTTCAAAAGACGGGTATGAAACACCGTTTCATGTCCTATTCTGTATGCATGGCTCTTATTCTGCAATTGTTGTTTTTCATGGGAAGAATTCCAACAAGCTGGAAAATTCACGGTCTCTCATTTCCTTTCTTCGTACATTTACTGCTCAGCATAGGACTTCAATTTTCCTTGCATGCCCAAGTGATTTGCATGAAGAGAGCTTCGGAACTTGAATACATTGTGCGAAATCTCCAAAGTCCTCTCATGTATTGGGCAAAGTCTCCTCTGTGCAACTTACTAGCGTTGCAACTTCTTCTGACATTCTACTTGATTGTGCCATTGGGATATTTGGTATTTTACTGGAGAAATCCTCATTGGCCCATGTTTGCGTATTCCATCCTGTGGAATTACCCAGTCTGGCTCAAACTATCAGCAATTGCGATGGAATGTGCAATTTTCGTAGTCCAATTCAATAATCTAATGTATTTTTGTGCATTGACCGTGTTCATGATTGTTAATCACATTTACAGCTCACTCAAGTTGATACCAAATGCTGCAGAATGTCTCCAACAATATTGTTTCCTGTCTCGACAATTCCATGTGTTGTATCTCCTCGGAAAAGTGCTCAATGAAGTGATTAGCGACATAATGTGTCACGTGTACACGGTTGAGATTTACGTTGCCGTGTTGAGCAACGTGTGTTTGATTAAATTCGGTAACTCCCTGTCTCCCGTTTCCTTTGTCTTTCTTTTTGCAGTTTCCTTCATTAGTACAATCGGCTACCTCATTTTTACAATTTTTTCGTCAAAAATTTATAAAAACGCTCATAGGATTAAAATGATTGCTTGTGTTTCCGCGTCCTTACTCTCCTTCCCCGATCGTCGCTTGATAACACGAATCCAATGTACGAAACAACCGTTCACTCTACAACTCGGCGACTTTTATTACGTTACATTTGACAAAAGTGAAAGTTTCATTGAAGAAATTATCGACAAAACATTGCTATTTCTTACATTGTAGTTAGTTTCTTCTGTGTTTTGCATGAATTTGATATGAACTACCCGTGAAGTGTACGAAATCATTTCGTCACCAACAACTCGTCACTTTCTGTTTCCACGTCACTCCGTACACTATGACAAAGAGATTATAAGTTTAAGACCACGAATGGTGTCGATGTTGGCCCCCCAACCATTTACAGTCGCTATCAACTCGCCAATTCCTCGCTTTTGTGGACAAAGGATGGACATCATGTCATCATTGCAGGACATCATGTTCCATGGTGTGGTGTTGGTGACCGTTCTCGAGGTGTCGGAAACAAATGCTAATGAAGTGAAAATGAATGCGTACAAGATGCAATGCATGAATGAGGTTGCGGCTTGATCATACCGATTTGGTCTCAATTAATGGCCCTTTTTTAACCATAATTGCCCATAGAGAACAAAAATAGACTTGACTAATTAAGTCATTAGTCATTAATATTAAGTTTCTTAGAGTATATAAACTGGAGAAGGCTAGCAGTTGTTTCATTGTCTCAACTCGCCCCTTCAATTCACCGCTTTGCTGTCAACGTGTCAACCTATGAAAGTCATGTACTGAAATTCAGGCCATAAATCAATCAACATTATTGTATTTCATTTTTATTGTTCATGAAAAATTAATTGGGATATCAATAACATAGCATGATAGCAAATGGTTCATAATGTCAAGTGCAACAACAAACATCATAACGCCGCGTAATATTTTTGACACTTTGTATTCCAAAAGTTGCTTAATAAAATAATAAATTACTCTATTCATAAAGTCTGCAAGTATTTATTGGTTAAGTTAGGGTGCTTGTTGAAAGTTCAAACGTTTTAACAACGAATGAGTTGTATGAGTCATCGCATCGCATCATCGTTGTTCATGTTTCTTCAAGGTTGCTTTCCAGTTTCAGTTTCCATTCCCATTTTTGCACTATCTCGCCACCACTCTTATTATATTATAGGAGTAAAGGAGTATAGCCATTATCTATTCTACTCGGGAATGACGCAAAACAAGGTTAGTGTTGCATCAGTTTCAGTTGATCAGCTGGTTAGCTAGCATATTAGCATATATGTGTATGCATGGTATCCCATTCAGTCTCGTTATCATTTTAAAGTATACTTTTATAACTTTGGTTTATTTTCAAAATTTTACAATTTTGCAGTTTGCATTTGCATGTAAAATATTACGGTGAAAATGGGACGGTTCACGCGGGTTCACCTCTGCCATTGAATTTCATTTCAGAGGACTTCAATAATTTATTATCTTATCAAACTCTGACGAGTAAAGTGAAGAGCCGGTAAGATCTTGTTTTTGTTTTTCGATGTGCAGTAACAGCACGTTTGCTCTTTTATATTATTATTTGTTAATGCTAGTTAAATCTTAAATGAATGATTGTGGATTGATATGGGTTAGGTAAGATGAAGGAATACAAGGTCCAGGTTGGGGTGGACGTCCAGGATTCTGAATGGGTGTGGAACAACGTCCCGCTCCAATCGCTCATGAAAGGACATGGGAAAGCGATACCCGGGAAAATACTTGTGAAGGACGTGGTCTTTGATGGTCAAGGGATCACCGTCAAGTATGCAGCACAAAACATGAATCGTATACTGTCGAGTGACGACCCAAATAAATTCGTCCATGTGTCCTTTGCAGGTTGGTTGGGTTGGCAGTTGGTACTATAATCTATATGAACTTGTAGACAATTGTTGAATTGAATTCGGCCATGCATGGGAAATTGGGAATTGATTGAATGATTTGGGTTTTGTATGAGTGTTCTATTAAATACCTTTCAGGTTTGCGTTTCAAGGACCAGCCACTCAAGAGAGTGTCCGAGTACATTGAGAGAGTCCTTCTGAAGGGTCTCGTCATGAATAGGACGCTCTACCTTTTCATGGGTCACAGTAATTCGCAGCTCAAGTCGAAGAGTTGTTATCTGTACGCTTGTGGGTCTCATAATGAGGTCGCGAGGATTGTCAGGTCCCTGGGGTCATTTGAGACCATCATGTCCGTGTCAAAACGCGCCAAGCGAATCGGATTGTTGTTCTCGTCCGCGGAAGCTGGAGTTCAACTCGATCAAAAACTGACTACGGACATTGACGACGTGGAACGAAATGGACATATTTTCACAGACGGATGCGGAAACATTCATCCTAGGTTCGGTGGAGAACTCACATGTTCTTTGAACCTTAAACTTTGCAACAGCGTCGCACATAAGCGTTATGTTCCCTCAGTGTTCCAAATTCGCTACAAAGGCTACAAAGGTACCCTTGTCGTCAACAGAGGAATTAGGGAAAAAGCCCAGTTTCGACACTCTATGAGAAAGTTCAAAGATTGTCCAGACAATACGTTTTCAGTAGTCGGATATTCTGAACCGTTTTCCTATGCGTATCTCAACGGCGAACTTGTCACGCTTCTCTCCACTTTGGGAATACAAGACAGAGTTTTCCTGAAGAAGCAACAGCAGTATTTCGATTTCCTGGAAATGGCGGGTTCCGACGCCAAAACAGCGTTTGAGTTCCTGTGTTACAAAGGTCTCAGAGTTTCATTCAGTCTTTCATTTATGTATTTCATACAAACATTCTAAATTGTAAAAAAATACATTTTTGAAATTTCGAAATGCATATTATAATTTTTCATTCATGAATATAAACAGGTGAAGTTGGAAAAGCTGAGCAAGTTCTGTTGTCTGGATTAGACGAACCTGGAATTCGAAAAAGCATTGAAAAGATTCAGCGTAGTGAATGGGAAGGGTCGTTTAAAAAGTGTCCAGATAAAGGAAATGAACCTCGAGTTCGGATCATGATTCCGGAATCCCGTTTGCTATTCGGCGTGTGTGATTTTACGGGTAAACTAAAAGAAGGAGAAGTTCAAGTCCGAATTTCTGGAGAAGGTCTTGGGCACGTGACCCTCGTGGAGAGCGCTTGGATCATCGTCGGTCGTAATCCTTGTCTTCACCCGGCGGACATACAAAAGTTCAAAGTGGTCCGAATAGAAGAACTGGACCATTTAGTGGATTGCATTGTGTTCTCCGTCCAAGGAGAGCGAGACGGTCCTTCAATTTTGTCAGGCGGTGACTTAGACGGGGACAAATTCTTCGTCTGCTGGGACAAGGAGCTCATTCCCCAAGTGCTTTATGAACCCTACGGATATCCTCCGGCCAAGGAAGTCCCTCAAAGGTCAATCTCACAAGAAGATATGATCAGATACTTTGCGCACTACAACAATTCTTCCTTGGGAAAACTCAAGAATCTGTATTTGCAGTGGTTGCGGGTATCTCCGGATCAAGCCGGAGGCAAACAATGTCAAGAACTCAATGCCCTGTTTTCAAAATGTGTGGACGGGCAGACAATCAGGATCCCTGAGCACCTGGAAAATCCACCGACGGCTCAGTCGGGAAAGCAGTATGTTTTGGACGCTTTGTGCGACGCAGTGCGCCAAAGAGCAGTGAACATTTTCAAATCCACCCCGGAATTGGTGGGTTTCACCCCACAGTCAATTCTGGATAGTCTCCTATCCAATTCCGGGTTTAGCTTAACCAACATGGAGCGCTTCGACTTGATTCACACATGGTGTCTCAAGAATCAAGAAAACATGGAAGATTACCTTGTACACTTTGACTGGGGGGCTTTCACGTTACTGGAAAGGAAAAGCATTCTGGTGGCCCTTGAAAACGGGAAAAGTGAGCCGAGTCGCTACAGAGCTCTTCTTTTGAATGGGCTTCACCAGTCGGCTATTTTGACAGGACCTGAGCTGTATGAAAGTCATCTCCACTACGAACAAGTTCACTGGCAGCTGCTCTATGCAACCGAATCTGACGCTGGAAAACGACTGGAAGGGAATCTGATTCGAGCCATGGAGAATTTCACAAGGAAGCTCATTGTGGCTCAAGTGGATTCCAACTTAAAGATTGTGATTTACATTCCTCATAAAGTGGAGCAGCACATTGAGAACGAGGTCTTCAAGTGGCGCTGGAAAGTCGTTTTGTTTGCATTCACATCCGATACTGGAAGATTCTACAAAGCTCCATCACGTCCTTTCAAACTTTCATTTGACGGTGGAATTTTCCAGTTGTACGAATCAAGACGAAGCAACACATTTGTATGGCTCGCTCTCAACAACACATCCAAAGGATTTCCGTCCAAGCACCCGTTCAAATTCAGCATAGCGCTTCAAAAATTTAATCAGGAGCTCAAAAATTCCAGGTCCCTTGTGCTCAAACAAGAATCCAAGCAAATGGAAATTTACGTTTTGAGCGATGCGGATCGCGTCGGTCATCAAGTCTTGGACATCACAATGAACAGCGTAGATACAACGGAAATCAAAAGAAATATGGACAAAGTGCCAGTTGAGTACGATGTCCACATTCCAATGTTAGACTGGACCCGGTACCCGCCCTTTTGTAAAGAGTTCATTACCAGTAGTGGCAAGTTCCCACGGATGTCAACCATGACATTGGATCACATTACGCAGATTGTCAAGTGCTGCAAGGAGTCGGGGCCAAGTGGTGCGACTGCGATCGCTCACTTATTCAATGAATGTGAAAAACACAAGGTGGATTTGGAGACGAGAGGAGTTTCCTGGGACACTGTTTTGGAGATGTTTGTTGCAGCCTTGACCGTATTTCCTTTGCTTGCGTCGAGTCTCATTCTTTTCTACGACTCAACTCCTGGAAACTGTGGGAATCATGCAGGCGACATCATCACCGCTATTATTAACAAAAGCAACGACACACAGTCTCGCGGTTTGGCAAATTTGGAGTCGTTTCTCAACCTTCTTGCAAACAACAGGGTCGCGTTGCTCATTGAGCAACTCTGTGATTTCGTCATGCGCATAATGTTTTCGGTCCGTGGAGAACTGGCGTTATCCTATGTGAAAGTTCTATTTCGAAACATCCCAATTGAAGGTGCGACCGCGTCCCATGTTCGCTACTTGCGAGACTTCCTCCTTCTGCTCTCCGTGGACTACATCGGAGAAGTTGTGCAACGCTGCTCTTGCGATGGGGATGGACTCCCGTTTGGGGCTCATGACTGGGAAACGAGGGAAGGTTTACCTCCGGGTTCAGCATTGAAACCAGGAGTAACACTCGGCGACTTTCTTCAAGACAAGGATTCGACTGGTGCAACTTCTAACTTGAGAAAACATAAGGCAGTTCCTATATTTATCTACTGTGCTCGTATTGCGTCTGATGATGATGGGAAATGTTTTACCACAATTCCGGTTCACATAATTCATAGTCGAGTCAAGGTCGGAGACCATCTTCGATTCGTGGCTGCTTCGAAACCGGCAAACAATCCGGTCCAGAAATTAGCGGTTTTTGACGCCCTTGTGAAGGAAGTTGAACGGGGAAAAATCGCTCTTTCCATCGAAGAGTTCCAACGACCTGATGAGTTGTTCACAGCATCCTGGAATATTTACTCCTGCAACAACTCAACCAATTTCATGGCCCAGGTGGCCGCAATCAAGAAACTGACGAATCTTCGGTACATGTCGACGGTGGCTGCTGACGCCATTGTGTGCACTGATCCTAGCACCACCAGTGAGCTTGCACACCGGAGTTGTGGGGACGAGAGCCCGAATCATGAGTCGTTCAAAGCACTGAGTAGCGGTGCACAATTTGATGCTAGCCAGGTGAAAGCGGTCCTGTGTGCAAACCAAAATGCAATGGTTCTCATTTGGGGACCACCCGGGACTGGGAAAACGACAGTTATTGTCGAGATCTTGTTGCAGTCCTTGCATTTGCATCCCGGGCGAAGAATTCTTGTGACAGCTCCGACGCACAATGCAGTGGACAATGTTCTCATCCGTTTCGTGAAGAAGAGACAACAAAGTGCAGAGGATTGGAATGAAGCCGAAGTCGTTCGCGTTACTTCTGACATGGGAAAAGTATCTCCAGAAGCGAAGAATTGGACACTGGATGCATTTGTCGGGGGATCACTTCAGGACGATTTCAAAGCTAGAAGACAAGCCGAAAAACGGTTGAAGAATGCCAAAGTTGTGTTTACAACTTGCTCTGGAGCCGGTGTCGGGTTTCTTAAATTAGCCGAAATCAAAAGCAAAGGAGAGAAATCGGGGAGTGACCAAGTTTTCGACGTGGTCATCGTCGACGAAGCGTCGCAGTTGACAGAACCGAACGCCATAGTTCCCCTGGTTAAAAACACGAGACGTGTTGTCCTAGTTGGCGATCATGTCCAGCTGCGCCCCACCGTATCCGAACACGTTCAACGTTTTGTGGAAGACGAATTTAAGTTTCAAAATGATGACGTATTGAACAAGCATTTGAATGTGTCCCTCTTTGAACGCCTGTATAGAGCTAACAGCGTTGGCAGTGGATTCCAGAAAATCATGTTGTCAGTCCAGTATCGAATGCACCCAGATTTAATCAAGTTCCCTTCTCACCAGTTTTATGGAGGACAATTGCATTCGGGGATCGGAGCTGATGATCCTAATCGAATTGCCAACACTCCAAGATTCTTTTTCCGGAAAGCCAATGTCACTGGAGAAGATGTGAGACTGTGTCCAGGAGTTTTCATAAACTGCAGCAGCAATGAAAACATGGGGTCGCAAGCGTCCAAATGGAATGAAGGGCAGGTCAACTGCACCGTTGCAGTTGTTCAGGAAATCCTCAAGGGACATGCTTCAAACGGAACATCCGCTGATATCGCCGTCCTCACACCGTACTCCGAGCAGAAAAAGCGGATCAAAACCGCATTGGAGCAGAGAAAGCTCAAAACTACAACCGTTCAGACTATAGATGGATTTCAGGTAAGTGGGACTTGGCTTTTGTCCGTCACCATTGAAAGATTCGTTAACTAACAATTGGACTGTCTGATTAATAATGAACAACTGAATGATGGGCAGGGGCAAGAAGCTGATGTGATTGTCTTCTCAACTGTGCGATGCAATGAGAGTCGCGAATTGGGGTTCACCGAAGACAACAATCGCATGAACGTGGCGCTCACGAGAGCAAGACTTGGAGTCGTGCTCATTGGTTCGGAAATAACCCTTGCGTCCAACGCTGTATGGAAACTCTGTCTCCAGTCCTACCACAAGATTGACTTTCACCCACCTCCGAAATCATCAACCAAATGACACCGTCATCAGTGATGAATTGACCCAAAACCTTAGGAATCGTACTAGTTCACTATGACAAAAGGGATCAAAATCCAAATCTCTATGAAGTTACAACTTTCACACGAATAAATGTAGTATTATTATTTCTCGTAGTAATTGAGCAATATGTTGAACAAGACTGAAACGTCGGGAATAAATATTGTTTAATAAATGGTTAAAAAGCACAGGTTAATGGTACGAGTCGAGTGTACGAGTTCGTTCCTTACACCTTTTTCTTCTCATTCCAAATATACTCCAAGTCCAAGTGGCACCCGGTTCCGGTTGTACGTGACCAAGTGACCATGAATTCGCCTACACTGTAATCAGCATCTAATTCATTTCAGGGTCATTGCATACATGATTACATCGCGGCTTTATATTATCAACAACAACAACAAGCGTGGAGAATGGAATAGTGTCAAAGGTTACAGAACAAGCAAGAGGGAAATGAGCCCGTTGACCGCACAACTGAAAAATGTGAATGTGTATCCAATGTCCACATAGAAGACTTGTCCAGCCGTCATTCTGATTTCCTTCAAGCTGCGACCCGATTTCCGGAATTCGGGTCCATGGAACCTCAACTCTTTTTGGATTTGTTGTGACTCTCGCTGCATATGAGCAGCTTCCCACACGAGGGATTTGACACCGACTGACACCATGAACATGATGATGATCCCGAGTTTGTGTCCAGTTCGAATGACCAAAAAGCTGGAAACAATGAGCAAGAGGAGACATGTGGTGAGACAATGCAGCATGTAGAACTCCCCAAAGGCGTAGTTGGTCAGGGAATTGTACACTTCCAGTTTCCGGTACATGAGGATCATTTTCGGAGGCGGGAGTTTAGTCGCGTTGACGAGCCAAGTACGGACGCAAGAGCAGGAGCACATGACGAACCCCACGGATATGATAGCAATGTTGACACGGTACCATCCGCCGAGTCCTTCCACCCCTGCGAACAGGTACAGCACAACGGGACTCTGGAAGAAGGGTTCCACGCACTTGGCGTATATGACATTTTCAGATGGACCTTTTAAAAATCGGATGATCCTCAAAAATCCGGAGCAGTACGTCAGCGGACCTACAATCACGACTCCGATTCCTACAAGGCTTGTTTTGCCTTTCGTTGAGGACGGTGGTCCGAATCCTGCGTTTGGGTCAAAAGGTCATTTCATTAATTCCATAATTTTTTACTGATCATTTTATAAACGCCATTTCTTAACCTGTATTATCAAGATGTCTGGTCAATTTGAACAAAACATTAAAAGCAGCTTGTACTGCGTCCCGCCTCGACCAAATGTTCCATATTGCCCCAATGGTCGTCACTCCGATTAAAAATTGAAATGCTGCTTCAATTTTTCGTTGAAATTGGGAACTTTGATCCTCCAAAATCTTTACCAGTGTAAACAAACGGGCCAGGCCATAAGCCAACATCAACGCAGCGTTGAGTGCCCACCCGAAAATGGCCCAGATTCCGCCAGACCGTAATTGCGCAGTGTCAAAATCCCAAACAAGAGGAAGGATCTTGAGTAAAGACGCAAACTGAACATGTTTTTTCAAAATTCGAATAGCCTCGTTGGACCCTAATGTAGGGACCTTTTTCAAAATTCGAGTCAAAAATAAAAATATGTATCTTCTATGCATTTTCCTCCAATTTAAAATCCGATAATACAATGCAAGCAAATACGACTGAGTGAGTTAAAAGGTTAAAACGTCAAAACTCAAAAGGGATAAGATTATAACTTCCAAGGACTTTATCGATCGAACCATTTTTGGTCAAGCACACAGACATTTCATCTGATTTTTTGTCCAGGTATTCAAAACGTAAGGTAAAATATACGGTGGAATGAAATGGAACTGGTGGTGGGATTTGGTGCATGTCGTATAAATATTTGAATTTTTGAACCGTAGAAAAATAAAAGGTAACAACTAGGAACATACAACGATATAACTAAACGCGCATTAAGTATTTAGGAAAGTGACAAATGTATGCAAAACCAAAAATTCGAACCTGGAAAGCAAAAAATGGACGATGACGATAACGCATATATGAGTATGACAGGACGACAAGACCAGTTTTCACGTTTTCAGCTCGTTTATTGTCATCGTGTCAGAGATTGAATCATTAATTCATGAATTACGAAATGATACAATGACGTCAAACAGTATGATTATAATGATTACGAATCGATAAATGTTTACAGATATCAAGTGTTGTGCATAATAAAAAATAAATACAAAACTGAATAAAAAGATAATTCGAAAAGAAGTTGTTGAAACTTCGGGGTTATAGTTTCCCGTTTAGTTGGTGCAAGTTTCCGACAAAGGGAAGACCTGGAGGCCCAGGTCTATTAAATTGTAATTACGGTAATTGCAAAAGCACGTAAAGTTAAGGAAGCCATTTCGGACACAAGAGCAGTGATGTTATTGTTATGTTGGTGGTCTATGTGAGTGACGGTCCACACGTGTGACATTGTGACATAAGAATGAATGCGATTTATGCCACGTAACTGCGACCTGCGAGATCAATATGAGACGAATGTGGTGTGACCAAAGCAAAGTATGATCATCAAAGACAAGATAAATATTTTTATAAAAGTGCCGAAATATTTAAATATATTTTTATAAAAAGTGCTCAAAATATTTTTATAATATTTTTATAAAAATGTTTTAAAGTAAATAG
>JABASF010000620.1:0-35717 GCA_019776145.1 Harlomillsia oculata
TCAATGACCAAACACAAGAATGTGGATCCGAGGATTCCTCCAGTGGGTTTCTCCAGGAGTCCCCCGACGAACAGATCCACGTCGTCCACGTGTTTGTATATTTTTCGTAATCTTGAGATTGACTTTGAAAATCTCAAGGTCAATTGTATACAGCAGAAGTTTACGATTGATTCGAATGATTAGATGGTCAATTACCTGTTTCGACATGACACCATTTTTGCGAAAATCATCAAATGTCTCAGCTTTCCCCAGCTGACATATCTCTCGAAACGCGTTGTAGCCGGGTAATCCATGATCCCGACCGCGCTGGATGTTCAAAGCGATGAGATCCATTCCAAAACTCATGTTTCTAGGCTGGAAAAGTCGTTGCGTCACTTCGGAAGTGACGAAAGAGTCAAAAGACTGAATGTTCCTTTGTGACAATCCCCGAATGATTTTGTCCAGAATCCCATCTTCGACTATGCGAGAAGGCTCGTTGAAAGTCTTGTGAAGGGGAATCGTCTCTTGAGTTTCTCCCAGTTCATTCACCAAACTATTAAAAATATACATAAACACGCTTGATCTCAAGTGTCTTTTCAAAAATCAAAATGACGTCATCAACAGATTTGTCACCTGATCAAACCGTGAATAAGCGTGTGTCCCATCCGGAAAGCCGCGGCTGAGAACCCGTTCGACACGCTCGGATTAATGCTCTCATCGTAATGCTCAAAGAAACCTTTGCTCAATGGAAGGATTTGATAGGCTTCCATGGCTTGTCTACCTGGAGAAACGAAATGCACCTATTGTCCTATAATCGGATCAATTAAAGGATGACGTCATTGACTCACCTACGATAATTGGCAACCATTCGTTATAAATGATGTGCTGGTATTCCGCAGTGACGATGCGTCTCGACTCAAAGAAGAGAATGTCGTCATCCCAGTGAGGATTCATTTCAGATAGCAAACGAGCTATCCGATTGTGCTCACGGAACCAAATGACGTGCATAGCAGTCAAACCTAACTGTTCGTTAACTCGGAGGTCCCCAGCGCGGAAACACCCGGGTGTTTTATTGTCAGTGATTTGACACTCGTTTTGACTGTTTTCAACTGCTTGAGGTAGCATTTCTTTGAGAGTTGACGGTGGTGGCTCGTGTGCAATCCGGTCGTTGTCGTTGTTCGAGTAAGTTTGCAACAATCCGTTTTTGAAACTTCGTAGTTTCCTCATTTCTTTAAACTGGGAGCTGTAAATGTTGGAATTGTCCAGCCAGTGTGTTATCTGGTTCATCTGGTCGCCGTACCCTTTTTTAAAAAAACAGTTGTACAATATTTGCAAATACTCATGATTAAAAGTTTAGAAATGTTGACTGAATATTTCGTACCCAAATTGCACTGAATGCGAGGAGCGACCATGGACCTCACAAAATTCATGCACCGAACCCGGAATTTCCCATAGACTGGGTCATCTTCCGGGATTTCAATGGGGTAACAACCCGGGTGAGCATTTGGTAACGGTCCATTCCCGTTTTCCTCACAGCATTCAATCCCAGATACTTTGTCGTACCTCTGAATCGGGACGTGGGACATGTCGTGATCGATAAACTGCCCGAATTGCATCACAAGCAAGGTCAAATAGGAATGCGGGACGGAAACGTCCTCCACCAACGAGGAACTAATCCACCGAGTTGATGGCAATGGTTTCAGATCCTTCCCAATTCGGGGTTTGTCCACACCTGTCCTCAATCAACTTAATCAGAAAACAACCCGGAATGTCATTTTTCAATTAAAAGTAACTGGTAATACCATCTTCGTAATCCGGAGGAAGAATTCGGATCAAAGGAGTAAAGGATTGCCCCAAATTCGGTTCTTTCAAATTATTGCAAAGGCCATCAATGCTTCGGTAATAATCAAATTTCGGGATGCAGTCTGGTCTTTGCAAACAATGCAATTCATCTCGACTCAAGGCGTTTCGCAAACTGAATCCCTGTAACCCGATTCCTTTTTGCAGGGATGACAATTCAAAAATGTCCCTTACTCTTGCTGACCTATTTAATTCAAACGGTCAAAGTTCAAAAATCATACAGCACAGGTGTGAAATGTCCATGCGTTAATTCTTACGCATTCGCAATGTCCTTTGTTATCCTGAGGAGACTCGAGCCCAGTTTGGACAAGTTGATTGCTCGTTCTGAAGTCTGTACTAATACTAATTTATTTTACCAAACTTATTTGACCCATGACCTAGGTCATCGGTACACGTATGCTATTTATAGTCATAGTATTATCTATTTAATTACTATATATGATTGATGAAAATGGCAGAAATACCTTGAAAAACAAAAGGTGACCAAATGACACAGAATTCCTATTGTTTACATTTTCCCGTCTTGTCAACAACTTTTCGACAAGCTGATCTTGAATGGACACAATGTCACTCACGTGTTTGCTCCCAAACCGAATTCGACGATTGGCTTCTTCAATAGTGAATTCCCCGAGACTTACATTGTACCGGGTAGGTTTAAGAACGGGTATTCCTGGAGACCCTTCCATGTCCGGACAACACATCCCTTCCAGCCCATTTGACAGGAGACATTTGAACGAATTCATGTTTTGAGTTTCGACATACTGGACGTAAAAAGACGCGCATTTCATATGATGCGACTGACAAATTCCTTCGTTACCACTGGGGTCTATACATTGGGGTGCCTTGTGACCACTTTCTGGAATTGTGCTTTGGTTTCGTCGCATACTGTCACTCATGACATTGGGCATCAACGGTGGCAATGTATGACCTTGGTAGTCGTTCTTGGTCCATTCTGGAACGGTTGGGTACCGCTGTCCGTCGATTGTTGGGTGGGTGACAGGCGTGGACGTCGATGTCCACGCCGTTGTCCAACGTGTCAAACCTGCAGTAGCCGTAGTACCCTCAAACGGAGGAGGCGTGAGGACTACAGGATGACGTGTCGGAGGACGCTGAGTTGTCCAACTCCATGAACCCCATCCATGACCCGGGTCACGGTCTACTATCACCGTAATCGGAAACCGGGTTGGTAACAATGGCAAAAACGGGTTCCAAATGTTCTCTGGTTTAGGATCATCTTCTTCCTTAACTGGACTTTCCGTTTCGCTCGACACAGTCGACACTTCATCAGAGTCACACCGGATTCCACAGATTGCGAATCCAAAAACTACCAAAAAATACACTAATATCTTATATCGCATTTTTGCAACTTTGCGACCGTCACGTAGCAAAACGTCTCTATGTGCTCGCTCTAAAAATCTACTGACATTGCAATTTCCTTGTGAATGGAATAATATTAATTTGCATAGTCCTTGGAAATGACGCTTGTGTTTACTCCGAAATGGTCAAAGTTGCAAAACAGGTTGTGATTTGAGCTTTCTTCATGTCCGTCCTTGTTTGTAAAGTCGTCGCGCTCATAAAACTAGAATTGAATCATTTTGATTTTAAACCTGTAAATCAATTTTTTTGCAAAAATACAATCCTAAGAAAACTTCTCAGCCGCACCGCAGCGCTCAGCGCAGCAAAGATGAGAAGATGCGACAAGGTCAGAGCAGAAATGGAAAGTTGTTCCAGGAAAAAAAATCCATTGTTGTACATTGGTGGAGCAACAACAAAAGCTAATCAGCTGGAATCTGTTGTTCGCTGGATGATTCCTGGAATTCTTAAAAATTCTTAAAAATGGAGTGGTACCGGATAATAACGGTGATTTTGTCCAGTGCTTCCTTCCTCATGTCATATTACTCCGTTCAAGTTGCACAGGAAAAGGAGAAAAACCCGGATTACAAAGCGGCTTGTGATTTATCGGATCAAATGAGTTGTTCCAATGCCTTTGTATCCAAGTGAGTCAATCAAAATGTATTGTGACTTGTGAGATTATTTTAAATTAACATTTTAATTCATTAGGGATGGAAAAGGGTTTGGGGTAATGGGAGACTTGACTGGAGAAGATTCCATTTTAGCACAGCAGTACAATGGTTTGTACGGGATGTGCCTTTACGCCGCGTTGATTGTTTGCAGTAAGGGCATTTCATTACTAGAAACTTAATTAAATATAGGTCTTATGAGTCGTTAAGTCGTTATAAGGTTCTTCGGTCATAAAGGTTGAAGTTAATTATATTAATTAATTAATTAGGTTTGATGAAATCGGCAATTTTCCGCATGTTCCGATTCATCTTTTCCTTAATTGGATTTGCAGTGTCAACCTATGGATTTTTCAACATGCTTTTCGTGTCGCCGTATTTATGTGTCATTTACCTTCTTGTCCATTCATTTAATTACGTCACGTTTTTTGTAAACGTTTTGTTTTGTAGGTGCGGGGGTGGAAAGGAAATGAAAAAGAAAGTTTAAGAAAATAAAATTTTGAAAAGTCGATGAATGTCGGATTATATCATTATATGTTTTTTTTTGTTTTTATTAGCCAGTTTTTGATTGACTCAGATTCTTGAGCGTAATTTCTCTCATGACAAATTTTTGCACTTTTCCTGAAACGGTTTTGGGGAATTCGGATGTGAAATGAACATATTTTGGGATTTTGAAATGGGCAATTTTCCCTTTGCAAAATGTAACTAGTTCTTTTTGAGTCATGGGCTTTCGATCTGGTTTGAGCTGAACCCAAACCGCGACGTCTTCTCCGAGTCGGTAATCGGGTATTCCGAAGACGTAGGATTCTTTAATATCCGGGTGAGAAAGGAGGAAATCCTCAACTTCCTTGGGGTAAATGTTCTCCCCGCCGCGGTTGATCATGTCTTTGAGTCTGCTCAGGATTTGCAAATGTCCGGATGGAAGCATGGCGCCCAAGTCACTATTAGCAAATTGGCACAAGGACAATGAAATCAGGGTTCGATAAGGGTACGGTGCTACCGGGTTTTTAAACCCTAATTTTGATTACCCGGTTCGAAGCCAGCCGTCCGGAGTAATCGTCAAGGCCGTGGCAGCCACATCGCCCCAGTAGCCCCGCATGTTCATGTAACCTCTGACCCAGACTTCTCCGACGTCACCCAATGGAATGATTGATGCTTCCTTATCATCGACGGCTTTTGACATGAGTTTAACCTGGAAAACGGTAACATTTTCGGAAAATTTGATTTTGAAATTCAGCAATGTAAAAGAGTATTTGTTTTTAGGATTGTTAAATTGTCATGTACTTCAACGTGTTCCTGTGGGAAGCCAACAGTTGACGACCTCAAGGCATCCGAATCGGATTGTAAGCTTTGGGTGACGATTGGACTTGTTTCCGTCATCCCATAAAGGCACTGCAAATTAATTAATTAATTAGTTTCGATTGCTTTTTCCATGCACTCTTGGCTCGTAGGCTCGTATCTCGTCCTGAAATCGAACTTCAAGTCCAAAATCTTACATCAACAGTTTGAACCCGGTATTTCTTCTTCATATCCTTAATCAAGGGTTCGGGACAAATGGCACCTCCGGTACATGCAAGCCTCAAACACAACTCAGACACCTCGAATTCGGCGTCATGGCTAAAAATTGGCAAATTGAGCATGTCAATGTGCATAGTCGGCGTTCCATAAATGACCGTGCATTTCCGTTCCAGGGCAGTGTCAATGGAGATTTGAGGATTGAAACCCGGGCCGGGGAAGACGCAAGTTGCCCCATAATGTAAAGCGAGAAGGGCGCCTTGCACACTTCCATAGCAGTGGAACAATGGAACTGTCATGCAAATTCGGTCCAAGGAAGAGAACCCGCCTCGTTTCCCAATGAAGTAGGCATTGTTCACTAATCCATGATGTGTCAACATGACAGCTTTGGGTCTCCCCGTTGTCCCAGATGTAAACTGGATGTTGCACACGTCCAGTGAGTTCACGGTGGAGGTGACCGAGCTCAACGTTTCTGACCAATAAGGATCATTGTGTCCCAAAGTCATAATTTCAGTGAATGAGAACGTTCCTTCGGATTTTGTATGCATGCAAATGACCGAGGTCAAAGACGGGAGTGTTTCCGATTCCATTTTCCCTGGCATCCAATTCCCAAGGTGTCCAATGGAATTTACCAATATTTTGTAGTAATCCGTGGATTTGAACGGATCCGAAATCACAATACATTTCACTCCGACTTTGTTGATGCAGAATTCCACTTCCTGTTGCTGGTATGCTGGATTGATGTTCACCTGCCGAACCCACAGGATCAATCCCCAATCATCTTAATCGTGAAGTCATTAATTTAAATGATGATTATACCAAAATCATGCCCGCTTTCATCACTGCCATGTGCGTGAGATACCATTCCAGGGAATTTGGACCCCAAACGCCCACGCAGTCACCTTTGACCAGTCCAATTGCAAAAAGTCCAGCTGCGAAAGCATCCGTCTGGAACAAACAAAAAAGATTGGTTTTGCGAATTTGAGCCATTTCAAAGAACTTAAATTCTGCAATTGATACAATTGAGTACAAAATAACTTTAAAATGGAATGACGTACTAATCGATCAATTTCTTCAAAACTATGTGACACGTCCTCATTTTCAGGTCGCGCAAAAAAGACGCATTCCTTGTCCTTGTACTTGTCTTTGGCTTGCTTCAAAAGCTGACCCACCGTCAAATCCAGCAATGGTTCACTTCCGGGTATTTTCACGTAGCTCAACCCGTTTTGGGGTCTCGGGTGATTCCCATGAGAAACGGCTTGAGCAGTCGTTTTATTATTGTCATCTCCAAAAGTATGATGACAACGCTTTGGGAAATTGTCGCTAGTTGACCTTGCAAACAAGTTTCTGAGAAAACAAATGAATCTTGCCAAGTAGCCCATATTCCGAGATGAATATCGGAGCTATTTAATTTTAATTAATAATGTGATGATATGAATTAAGATTCGATTCACACAAGATAACAAAGCGTGTGACTTATTCCAGATTTTGAGAACACTGGAAGAGACTGGACTTCTGGAGCCTCCCATGCATTTTAATTTTGCGAGGGACCAAAAATAAAATTCCCTGCACATTTCCATTTTTGCATTCGACCCCAAAAAACCCAAAACCTGTTTTGGAGATCCTCGAATTGTCCATGTCCAGTTTAGGATTCCAGTTAATTTATGTGACTTGGACAATGGAACTATGGAACGTCTCATTTGCATACTTAAGTGGATTTTTCGCTTCAGCTGAAATGAATTGTGCAATCAGAAATTGATCGTGTGACGGTGTGACGTCACCAAACGAGATGTTGAAAACTACACAAACACACACGTGACGACGTGTCCGTTTAATCAGCCGGTCCTATTTTCGCAAAGACTTTCGAATTGATTCGTACGTTTTCAAATTCTGCTTCATTAGAGATTTTTGTTGGAAAATGTGAGTTTCATCTTAAACGAGACAAAATTGATTTTTAAATTGTGTCAGCTGGAAGCCGTTTGAATTATGTTTTTATCTGGTTTTTATGTATTACTGATTCAGGTAATTTATTGGATAGAATGTTCAAGATTTTAATTAAATATTGAATGGAGTGGTGCTTCTTCATTTTCATATTAATCGTGATTGAATTTCTGATTTTTGAACATTATTTTTAATTTTTGAAAAATTGTTGTTTTATTTGTCCAGTATAGATTGTTACAGTGACTGTATGAGATCAGCTGATCAGGGAAAAAAGTGTCAACTTTCGGTCGGTATTTGGTTTTAGTCAACAGTGGCTAACTTAACTGAACCAGTGATATTGTCCCTTGGTCGAAGACTGGCCATGTCACTCCGATGGTCGTTCAAAGTGTCGGATTGGACACCGACGTTGTTCGAAGTGGAATTGATGTCAAGTCTCATTCAACCAGAAGAAAAAGAACGGATTGGACGGTTTGTATTTCAAAAAGATGCCAAATCGAGTTTAATCGGGAGACTTTTACTCCGGAAATGTGTGTCAATGTCCAAAGGGCTGTCTAATAATCAAATCCAGTTAATTCGTGACGAACACAACAAACCAATTTTGCCACCAGGAGACAACAACAACGTGAACAACAATGAAAAACTGTCACTTAATGGTCAACTGAATTTTAATGTGAGTCATCAAGGGGATTACGTCGTATTGGCTTGTGAACCCGCGGCATGTCAACTCGGGATTGATGTCATGGATGTGAGCAAACCGGGTCGGATCTCCGAATCCGTCGATGACTATTTTCGGTTAATGAGACGCACGTTCACGAACGGAGAATGGGATCAAATCAATAAGGACAAGTCGCATCCTCGTCTTGTCAATTTTACCCGGTTTTGGAGCCTAAAAGAATCCTACGTCAAGGCCATTGGACTTGGAATCGTGATTGATCTCAGGAGCATCGACTTTCAGACCAACTCCACCTTGACATCCGGAAAGACCAATACTGATACCAAACTCAAAGTAAACGGTCAATGGCTCCCCGATGAATGGATTTTTGAAGAAAGATTCCTGGATGACAAACACATTGTCGCTGTCGCATGTGAACGAAGTCAACTGCAACTCGAATCTCTCAATGGCAACTTTGTTCCTTTGGAATTCGAATCTCTCTCGGTACCATTTTTAATTGACGGGGTCATCCCGTTGACAGAACCGGATTCCGGGTGGGCTCACCAGTTCATGAATAAGAAGGTCCGGTGAAAAGTGTTCCATTGTCGCTAACGAATTGACAGCTTGTCACTGTGATTTTTTTAGTCTATCAATGTTTTATTATCATTGTCCGTTATCAAATTAAAAATTCAAGAATTTCTCAATTTTTAATGGGAACAACTGTTAAACCACCGTTTTTTGAACCTGTAATTTTAATTAGCTTGCATTGCGTGAGGCTCGTTAATTAGTCGCTAATTGGCAGCATTATTAAATTCATTCATGGTTAGTTTTTTGCGTGTAAAGTGCATATTGTTAGACTCTCAGTTTGAAGTTGACCCTTCGTCCGTGTCAGGGTACAAAGGGTCATCATCGTCAGAAGGCACGAACGTTGAAGCAGTAGTAGCCGGCTGTTCATTGGCGTCGGATTTTGAAACCCGGGTACGAAAGTCAGTGTCCGATTCCGACGACTCGTCCGAAGATTCGGTACTTAGGATAGCGTCCCGAGATAAAGGATGATTGTCACCCGGACCGAGTTGATCTTTTGCATTGTCAAATATGTCAAAAAGCGCACGTTGGAGATACACGGGCATTCCGAGGACTCTGAAATGAAACGCCAATGACTATATGAAACTAATTAAAACGATTAATTCGAAAGTTAATTAATTAAAAGATCATTAAGCTGGTTCACCTGTCAAGAAACGTAGGAATACTTTTATAAGCTTTGGAGTTAATTTGAAAAAGAGCATGAGGATCCCTTCTGACGGGTTTAATGAGATCGACAGCTAGAAGTGCTCTGGCCAAGGGGTCAAAGGTCTCGTGTCGAATGCGTCCCCGGGAATAGAACCTGTGAATGTCATGCAAGGCTTCGTTCATGCAATTTCGAATGACATGCAAGCTCATGCGTGGATTCTCGGTGCGCCAAGCTGGAAGGTCAAGCGTCCCTTGTGACTCTGCCCCCTGAAAAAATACGTTCACACCCAAAACGTCAGTCTTCTGCCGGAAGAATGTGACGGTATTCTCAAAATTCTGCAATGATACCAGACATTCCAACCGGGTAGCTATCATAGACGCAGCTCTCAACTCTCCCGGGAGTTCTGTCACCACCAAAAGGAATTTCGGGCGGTTTGCCATGTTGCTCCGCAGCGTTCGCCCTTCACAGTACATTTTAAATTATGTTAGATATTATAGATTATTGCAGTTAACTTACAAGTTATGGTACAACAAAATTGATCAGTATTGGATTGGATGTTGTACTGCATCTGAATTCTGAAGAAGACAATCTGAACATTTAAATTAAAATGCATAATTAATAATTATTAATTAAAATTACCAAACTGAAACAACGCCTTGTCAGTTGAACATGGAAGTTCCACCATGATTTGAGCCCTTGGCCTCTGATTGAACACTTTCTTGGAAGCGTGTAACGAAATTCCGTTAACTCGGTTTGCTGACAAGATTACAACGTTGGTTTGACCTTCTTGGACATCGGATCGTTTTTCCATATCGTGAGTCCTCCGTGTCAGCTACGAAAAGAAAGGTCAAATCATGACTTGTACATTAAGGAGAAAAAATGGTTATAAGGAATTCAGATGGGTACTTCGACAATTCTATATTCTTTCATTTCCTGCCAAATGAAATCAATTGGATTGATTGGGAGGATTTTGGCCAGTTCGTCAATCCTGGACAACAATGATGATTTCATTTCCCGTGCTTTCGCTTCCGTTGCCCGCTTTCCCTGAAATGCCCTTTGGGATTGATGTGGAGGAGGAATGAGTCGTGTGAGATTATGGAGCCAGTACCCGGAATCCACGCGGTCGTCTTCGGATTCGGAGAAATCAAAGTCAGAGGAATATTCAGGGGATGAGGTATTAGGTTTCGGGGACGGAAGTCGTCGACGTCGGGTTGCTGGAGTCGGTCGGGAAGTGATTGGAAAATGTTTTTCAACTAGCAGCTTAAACACGACTTTTGCATCGGATTTGAAATCGTCTTCCGTCCAGTTTCCACCGGATTGTCTCACTTTCTCCAGACTTGTCCATTCTCCCACAGTTTGGAGAGTGAAGACGACCGTGTGCCATTGAGCTGTTGGCCCTGTCAGCTTCTTTTTGGCGAGCTCGATGGCCTTGTTCATTTTGATGGACACGCAAAGACTTCTGAAGAAACGTCTCCGAGCTAACCAGAATTTGTACCAAAGACGTTTCGTTTGTTGTCCATTATACCTCAGAATTCGGGCAGCTTTGGCAAAGATTTCCCGAGATTCGGTCCATAGCTCTGCAGACTTGTTGTACATTGTAATATTGTCCGGGAAAAGTGGGATGGAATGGACTTTGAATGAAACGCCACGTGCGGGCATTTGACGGGATACCCAAAGTCCCCGTTTCTTGAGTGACTGGAGAAACAAGTTTTCTCGTTCTGGAGTCCACAGTCTCATTCTGTTTTTGAACTGTTCCCATGTGTCGAACCGGGTATCTCCGCCCCATAACCCTAAGCGTGTCATGTACCTGATATCGTCAGGCCCTGGACAAGGATGAGCTAGCACATAAACAATCCGGGCATTACACAACGTATTTTGCAAGTGGCAAACTGCCCTTGCGACACGGGAAACCCGGACTTGAGTCCTGTCATCCGAAACGGTCACGACTCTTTGCCAATCGTCGAAACATATAAGCCCGTCAAAATCCTGTCCAATCCATTTGATGACGTCCTGAAACCGTTTTCTGAGTGTGGCATAAGATAAGAGCAAAAGTCCCGTTTTCTTCACCGGGAGTTTGTTCACATTATTAAAAATGAGGATCCTCTGCAAATAAATACTTTTTGCTTTAATGTCTTCAAAATCCGCTTCCGCGTCCGTCACAAGGGCGGAATTCGAAAGGATCCAAAGTGCCCGGCCATTTCCAGTTCCCCGAATGATATTATCGTGGATGAGTCCTGCGATCACCCGTCCTTTTCCCACACCCGGTCCATCACCTAGTAAGAATCCTTGGCGGACTGACGAGCCACCACTTTCACCCGGGATGTAAAGGTCGTGACACTGAGCTGCGTAGCACACAGCTTCCAATTGCGGTGCTGACAAACCACCAGATGTGATCACGTCAATTGGAACTGAGAGCTTGTGTGTCACAGGCGGACGCGGCACGCCCGCCAGTAGCGGGTATTCTACAATCTGCTCCGGATGCGGACGTGGTCGACCCGAAGGCACTACACGTGGCACCGAATTTTCAAGAACAGTTAGCGTCAATGACATTTTCTCGCAACAAACCCCGAAACAGACTGAATCAATCCGAAAAAAGCTTACATGAAATGAGCTGATTGTACTCGACTGAAAGAACGGCGGATTTCTCGGGGAGAACTGGGATTTTAGCTTTCCCCAAAAACCTGGCGAGACCATCAAAGCCAATTGTGGCCATGAGCCATTGATTTTTTCTTAATGACAATATCCCCTCCTACCCGGGTATTATCACACTAATGATAGCACAAACTATTACCAAAAACTCCCGGGTAGTGTTTATAAGTTTTCTTAGAAAATAAATATTATACTACAAAATCAAAATTATTAGCAAATCAGTCTTGGGTTAGCCCTGTACGAAAGTTTTGGCAGTACTGAGCACATCATTTGCGGGTTTTTATGCTTGACCGAATAAAATACCCGGGTGGGATTTTATCGGGTCACGATAATGCTTAATTGGCCTTCCACATGCACTGAACGACCCGTCATAAAGCGCATTTTAGGGAAGCTTTTATGATTTCCCTTATTGTGTCCATTTGCTATTGACAGTCTCAAGCCTGGAAAGTCCAGAATGCCTGGATAAAAGACAGGAAAACCTGGATTTATGACATGTAATCGTTTATGGCCATTCACATTCCTACCCGATTTTTTTTTGCCCGTCAACCTTTTGTCCATTATACTTGCCATTTATCCTTTCTATTTCCTGACAGGGACAAATTCATGCGAATTCCTGTAAATGACATTTTCACTTTGCATGCCTTGTGGGCATTTTTTTTGTATCCGAATTCCGGGGTTGTTTGCATACTAGGCATGAAATATCGTGTGACGTCATCTGCTCATCAAGGACAAAAAGATGAGCCAATGTGATCAGCGGGTGGCAACGTGCCAACATCAATCCATAAGCATAAGCCACAAGGACACTTTGTCAATGTTTGCACAATTTGTTCCAGCTGAGAAGTGGAGTGCCACTTTAATATAATTCTCCAGGGATTTTGCATTTCTCCATGAATAATTTCCAAGGGAAGAAAGTTTTGGTCACCGGTGGTGGCGGAGGTAATGGGTAAATTTTAAAACATTTTGATTGTGAATTGTAACGTGACGCAATCACCGGATCTTCTATGAGTTGTATAGTTCGATGTCTTTAGGTTCGGTTTCGTTGCCATCAATTAGAGACACTCATGAACCCATCTGTGATTCTAAAGTTTTTGATAATTTTGAAACCTAAAATCAATTAAAAGGTCTCGGCCTGGAAATCGCACAAAAGTTTCTATCCGCTGGATCGTGTGTGACCGTTCTGGACAAGGATGCAACTCTCCTGAATGAGGTAAAGACAGCTCATCCCAACATGACATGTGTTCAAGTTGACCTATTAGACTGGACAGCTACTCGAAAAGTCATGGACACCATTGGTCATGTGGACCATCTTGTCAACAATGCTGGAGTGAACAGACGACAAATGTTCGTGGACGTGACGGAAGAAAACCTGGATTTCATATTTGGAGTCAACTTCAAAGCTGTTGTCAACATTAGCCAAGTTGTCGCTAAAGGAATGATAGCCAATGGGACATCCGGGACTATTGTCAACATTTCTTCACTGGTGCGGTTTTTTTTAAATCATAAACACTTTTTTAAATGTTTGAAAATTATGAAAATGTGTTTTTTTATAAGTATGGGAAAGTCGCTCTTGAGAACATCAGCATGTATGCATGCTCCAAAGCTGCTGTGGTCATGCTCACAAAAGCCATGTCACTGGAGCTGGGGTCACATGGGATTCGGGTCAATGCTGTCTGTCCAACTTACATGGTCACCCCGCTCACCAAGACGTACATTGAGAAGAATCCAGACTTGTTCAAAGGAGTCCTGGATCGACAAGTCATTAAACGTTTTGCAGAACCTGGAGAAACTGCGGATTCGGTTTTGTTTTTGTCTTCCTCGGCCTCGTCAATGATCACGGGACAGGCTATTGACGTCGATGGTGGATATTTGGCTAGCTAAATACCCGGGTATTCTACAGACAATAATGTTCGTTCCTTGAAATGCCGAAATAAACATCTAATTTCAAGTACATTTTTTCACGTTTTAAGTTTATTGGAAATCAGAATTTTCAGTTTCTAAGCTAAGTTCAATCGTTTCACATTTTCGCGATGGTAGCGAATCGGAGTCTTGTTTCGTTTGACCCGTTTGACCACCGCTGATCTCAGGAGACCTGACTCCATAAGGTTCGGTGCAACGTTGCTCATGTCCATGACCCCTGGAGGAGGAATGAGTTTAGACATGTCAGACATGTCATTCCCGTTCCTTGTCGTCACGAAATGAGGAGTCCCAGTCACGTCCAGTCCGAAGACGTTACTTCCAGAATCCTCTCGAAGTGGACTTGCAAAGGTCATCGTAACCAAGGAGGTCAACATGAAAAAAATTATCTGGAATTTGAAAATCCAAAATGTACTCAACTACTCAACTTTAGCCAAATTCTCAGGTTACCCCATTTTCAACATTTTGAAACTATCGCTCACCCGTTTCATGTCTGAAGCTTCAACAAACCTGTAGGGAAATTGGTAACGAAACGCGTTCGCGTTTTTATAGACTTGTCGAAATAATACGTCGCAAAAAAACGCGATTCGTAAACAAAAGAGGACACTTTGCAATGCAATGCGCAACGGTGGTTTGGAATTTGGAAGACTGACGGAAAGCACGTGCTTAAATAAGTCTTCGTCGACAAACAAAATGCAAATGAGTGTCATTAACTTAGCGAAATGGGTTTCTCCTGAGACTCTGCGGCGCATCAGTTGTCAATTAAGAACGCAAATAATTAATGTAAATTTTGTACATAGAAATGAATTAATTTGTTTTTGCGTTTCATATTTCGAGTTTGACCAAATTGAAAAGAGGAAGGAAGCGTTTTGAAGTTTTGAGTTGAGACTCCAATTAAAATGATCGTATGAGTCCCAATTTGTTTTATGACCCAAACACCCAAAGCTGAACTGTTTAAATTGAAATGACCTTCTTGGGTCATCAATTTGACACATGCAAAAACATTTTTGCATTTCATTAGTTCATTCACTATTTCAAAAAGCCTCATTAATTTTCATTAATTTCCTGACTGTTTTTCCTTCTGCGCTGTAATAGTTGCAGGATCATTAAAACCGCAATTTCAAAATGCAAAATGGGAATAATTTAATTTTGTAATTTGATGCAAATTTCAAGTCAAGCTGAGATTTTTGCAAATTTACGTGTTCCAACTTGGGAACCCTAAAAATAACCATGCTTAATTGGTTTTGTCTTAGTGAATAATTTATAAATTGCTATTTTTAAAGTGATGTTGTTCACGGCAAATTTTTCCTACCACCCGTGTCGCATTTCGCATACATGTCGCAATCTTCACAAATGCGTGACATGAAGAATGACGATGTGTGGACAATGTAATGACGAAACTCCGATTGAGGATTGTTTTTATGTCATACGTTAAAAATACATTTTACTCGTTGAGTATTTTATCTGCGGATTGTGCGGATTACATGATTTTAAAAAATGAAATGATTTTAAAAAATTCATAAGTAATTGACAACTAGAAGTCTTTGTAAGTACAACAATAAATTAAATGGCAAATGGATTTATTATTGTTACTGTAAGTTTAAGTTAACAGTGTTGACGCGAAAGCGACCGATCTGCTCTGTGGTACTGATTATTTCGTTGCTGTGCTGAGGTCGAGGTTCTTGGTCAATTCGGGCGATGGGATTGGAATTCGGGTACGGGTAGCTAGCGTTGGAATTCGGGAATAGGTCAGTGTAGTCGATTCCCTCATCTTCACAATCCCTGAGAAATTCATCAATGTAGGGTAGCACTGTGACCTGCCGACGTGAGGATGGGAAGGTCACCCAGTTTGAACGTGAGTTGGATAAAGACATTAAGCTGAAGTCCGTAGCGGACCTTGGCCTTCGGTCCTTCCGTGTGAGCCGTGACCAGAGGGACTTGAGACGACTCCCGGCTGAGAGGGACACTGAAGACCGGGATTGTCGTCCGGCGGCGGGGAACTGAGCAATGGCATCTTGCTCATCCTGTGGGATTCTAGGAGACTCGAAATATTGCTTAGAATAATTTGTACGGAACCACCTATATGAAAAAACCCGAGATTTTAGCATTCAGAATCAGATATCAACCTCATGGAAGACATGAAAATGTCATTCTTTTTAGCTCGTCACGTACTCCATTTTTAAAATCTGATGAACACTGGCTCTTTCATCAGCTGACGTCTTAAGCATGGCATGAATCACATCTTGAATGATTGGAGGAACATGAGGCGGGATGATGTAGCGACCTTGTCCTATCGACTCGAAAAGGAGGAACACTGTGTCACCTTCGAATGGGTACGAACCCGTGACCATGTTGTATCTGCGACATAAAATAAAAATAATGCACAGGCATTTTTTTATCCTATTCGTCAGTTAAAATCACGTTACTACACTATAAACTATAAATAAACCTGTAATCTTTTACATCCTAAATAAGTTTTAATTAAAATGAATTACATCGTCACTCCACTTGACCAAACGTCAACTTTAATTCCATCAAAGGAATCCAGTCCGTTGGCAACTTCAGGTGGTTGGAAAACGGGACTTCCTTGACTCATGCAGATTTCAGGATGAGGAGAAAACGGGTCCAGGCTCTGAGCTACGCCAAAATCACTAATTTTGATGACATTACTAGTCGTGACCAATAAATTGCCCGGTTTGATATCTTTATGAACCACTCCGACACTGTGAAGGTACAATAGTCCTTGTAAGAGCTGCGCAATGTACCTAACACAAAACCAAATAAGCTTGTCAATTCTCAATTGTTGACTGTTAATTGTCACTTTACAAAACAGAGTGACGTGACGAGTGACGACTGACTGTTACCAATTGTCGATTCCAATTTCCAATACTCACCATTGTGTTTGAGCGTACGGTAAAATGGCATTTTTGCATTTGACTTCACTAGTAGCCACGTCATCAATTCTGTCCAACATTGGACCACTTCCAGTCTTTCGCCATGCTCTCAAAGTCTTCATACGACGTCGCCAAGTGTTGCTACCAAGTGAGCTGGGTCTTGACCCCTCCAGATTGTACATGGGACCATTGCTATCATCCAGTTGCGACTGTTCCGTGTCCACGGGTGGCCTGGTGGACTTGACCATATGATCAATCAAATCTTGGAGTGATCCAACACAATATTCCAGTACCAAATAAATCTTCTGTTTCGACTTGTTCACGTAAACATCCTTGAGCCCGATTACATTGACATGACTGAGTCGTCGCAACAATCGGATTTCTATTTGAACGTTCGACTCGCCGTGTGGGATGCGACGAAGTTTGCGACGGGATAGGATCTTGACCGCTCTGCAACATCGAATCACATCAATGAATCAAATATATTATATAGATTAATGGATAGTGTATAATATGGCAATACAGTCGACATTTTGACGGATTCTATTCTATACCTTCGTTCCAGCGAATGACAATCCATGACTTCTTTAACTTTTCCATAGGACCCTTCCCCCAACTTGTCACCGAAAATGTATTTTCTCTCCCCGATTCTTCCTCTAGGTGCAAAACGAGCGGCGGTATTGTCTTCCTCTTCGTCCTCCGGATCCTCTTCCGCAGGCAAAAATTTGTACTTCAATTTAGGGACTGCCTCCTCATCTTTGTAAATGACTTCGTCACTCTCCAGTCTCTGGATGAAGAACAGTGGACCATCCCTCCCGAAATTGTCCATGGATTCCGTCTCTGAATTGTACGCAAACACATCATAGTCAATCCCAAACGGTCGTATCTTCTCGTCACAACAAAGGACATCTTCGTCATCATCGTCCACGTCATCATGTCCACGACTTCCGTGACAATGTTCCTTTTCGTACACATCGTCTTCGTACTCAGCTGCATCTCCAAACCGATGATCGTGTTCCTCCGGGTAATACCCGTCTTGACTCACGGACAACAATACATTGTGATCAACCGGAATCACTCGATCCACCATGGAATCCATCACACAATTTCAATTCCAACTCACAAAAATAATTTTAATCAACTTATTGAAGTAGAATAAATTAGTTTCCTTCCCTCTCTCACTCGCTCCTCGCAAAACACAAAAAACCCTTATCAGTTATCACAAATACATTTTAAAGCCCCATTATTGATGCTACTTTATTCAAACTCTTAATCAAAATCACCTACTTTGGGTAAATAGGGTGTTAGAAATTAAAGTAATTCTTAAAATCTAGTTAAATTACAATTAAAACTGTACAATTTTGAATGGGACCGTACACCGTCCTGACCTGCTTATGCCTATCCTAAACCGAATTTTAAGACGAAGCCCACACCTCGCTCCATGTTAAAAGAACCATTTGAATTTTATGCTGCACGGCGCACTAACACGTGAGTCTCACATTCAAGCCACAGTTTATCCAGAGACTTTGTTCCTCCAGCTTTTCCCATTCATTTCTCCAGAGATACTAATTAATGTGACACGACCATATCACCTTCAAGCATTTGGTTGACATCCAATGTCTTTCCTTTATTTTCTCAAGTCAAAACAATCACTTTTACAATACATAAATACATTACAAATTCTTCAATTAATAAGTTATAAAAAAAAGAAAAAAAAAGAAAAAAAGAAAAATCCGCACGAAGCGAAAGCAAAAAATGTAAATTCATTTTTGAACCCGAAAATTCTACAGATTCCTTTGGAATACAAAAACATGACGAAAAATTCATTTTGAATTCTAAAATACTACAAAAATTCATTTTGAATTCTAAAATACTACAAAAATTCATTTTGAGAGCCGTTAAATACGACGTTAGGGAGCGTTAGAAGATTCAGATGGTGGAGATGGTTGCCTTCGGAGGAGATCTTTAAGAAGCTGAGGATGCTGACTGCTAACCCGTGAGACAACCTTTACATCCCCAAAAACGGCTTTCAAATTACTAAAAATGTAATTTCTGACATGGTACACCGCATCGTCGGATTGGATTTTGAGCATGAAAGAATACAAATCTGGAGCAGTCGCAAAAGTCAACCTGTCCATGAAAGCATTCATGACGAAAGCTTCCAGACGCTTGATTTTGTATTTGGTTGCGAATTTGTGGAGGAAACAGAGATCGTCCAGAGAGCAGTCGACCAAATCCAGAATTCCGTGGTACATGTACGTCAAGACGAGTCCCACCAATTTTTCCGTCATGAAGAAAGGAAAATTGATAGTGTTAGGACTGGAAGGAGGCTGATTGGATTTCCTGGAAGGCGTTGGAAAGAATTCTTGGCTCGTGGCTTCCAAAACGGAACGGTAGACTTTGAAATACTTCCCATTCAGGAATATCTTCATATCCGCTTTGAAGGGAGTCCGGTACAAGTTCAAAAATGAAACATCGAGTGGTTTCTCCGGTGGGGGGATGGGAAACACATTCAACTGGAGGAATAAACATACAAAACAAAGTGAACGTCATGATTATCCTATCATAATACGTATCGGTATGCTTAGCAAAAGACCAGATCGAGATCAGTAGGTTGAAAAGGTCAATAGGTCATGTCGTACCAATGGCTTGGATTCCACAACGACGTGAATGCAACACTCCACGGAATCCACGTCAACTGGCCATGAATCACCTTCGTCTGTTCCGTAGGAAAGGCACCATTCACTTTCCCCGTAGTTCCCTTCTTCTTGCACACAAGCTTGCTTTGGGCTCGGTTGACCCTTAATAGGTTTCCCGGACTTGAGTAATTGAATGGACACTTGTATTTTGAATCTGGGAGTGTAGGGTTCCGGACCATTTTCGGTTTTATGAAGTTTCCTCCGGTTGAGGTACACGACAACTTTCAAGATTGGCAATGCGAGTTTGTCCTACAGTCAACGGGATTTCCATTTATTAATTGGAAAGTTTGGAAACAAAAGACGATTATGAAATTACAATGATGGTCAACTTACACTCATTCTCAAGCAATCAGCAGCAATAGCCAATTTGTAGCCGAACCGGAAACAGCCCATGGGAGTCGCAAAATCAAAAAACTTGTCAGGAGTGGACCAACTAATTTGTTTTTTGAGTCTTTCAAAAACATCTCGTCCACATGTGAGGTCATCTGTAATTTTAATGTCGTAGCTGTGGAGTTGAAGGTGAAGGTCGGATTCCAAACGTCTCTCTTTCCTACGCGACATGACCATATCTCGAAGGATCGGTCCGTAAGTTTCGAGTACGGTCGGCATGATCCGTGTCACGACATCGATTCTGTTGGCTATCATAAATTCTTTCACGTTGTGAAGCAACGTTGGGCAGTCAAACTGATCAGCCAAGCCATAGAGATTCACGACACTCTCCAGTGTGACAAATGCCAAGAGTCTTTCTTCAACCACAGCGTGGAGTTTTGTCATTGAATACATGTGGGAGACAAGGATGACTCCTATTAAAATATCTAGATCGTACTTGACGACTGCTCCAAAACTGCAGTCCGTTTCCAGAATGTCCATCATTGCTTTGACCACTTCCAGAGTTGACGACATCTCAACGATCCCTTCTCTTCCTTCCTTCATGTCACTTCTAAGCATCACATTAAAAACGGGACTTTCCTTGCACAACAGTTCGCCATACACCTTCAATTCCGCGTTTTCACACTTGATGGTGATATTCTTCCCATTTGGCTTTTGAGGCGTGAAACTGTGGTTCCATGATTTTCGTTTAGTTTTGGTTTCGGCACTCTTGTCAGTGTCGTAATCAAGTAGCCCAATATCCAGTAACCTTCCTTGGATGTAAAGTTGAATTTTGTTCACTTGTTTTAAGGATTCGGGTAAATGAAATCTCTGTCTCACTGACTCAGCACTTTCGTCATTGACTTGCGCTTCGAATTTGGTAAGCTTTGTGTGCTCTTTCTTGTCGTAATATTCTTCCAAAACTCGATTGTCATTCATAAACTTAATCGTGACGCAGAATTCGGCTAATTGAGCAATTGACAAACATTGAGTGTGCGGGACGACAAACGACACTTCCAACCATTTCTGACCCGAATATTTTGAATCTGTCAAATCCAAGCGCACATTCATCTTCACCTCATGGAAAACTTCAGAATCCCCATTTAAAAGAACTGGAACCTCAAGCATTTCCAGTGGGAAAAAACTACTGTAGAGTTCCTTTGCTTGATCTAGTTGAGGTAAATGCAAGTTCCACAGAAAAATACAACGTTCCTTTTCATCTTCTATTTCCGGAAGTAAGACCTTCGAATTAAACGGAGCTGAAAATACAAGTTTCAAAAACGTCAGTACAATGTCAATGTCGACGCAACTCTAAATTCATTTTAAACTCTGTTCATAAAACATGGTACTTACACAACTTCTTGGCCGGCTTTTCTTCTTCCTTTTTACCCGGGTTTCTACCTTCTCCATGACACTGTTGCGTCTCATGACGAGGCTCAGCTCTGCCACCTCTAGCTTGAACAGCTTGACCTCTGTCTTGACCACCCGCTTGTCCTCTAGCTTGACCACCAGCTTGACCTCTAGCTGGGCCTGCAGCTTGACCTTCACTTCCTCTGTTTCGTTTTCCTCCTTTGTTATTATTTCCCGAACCCGGATTCCCTCGGCCATTTCCGCGACCTTTCGCCCGTGGCATGGCACTTTAACAATATTAATTTTAAAGTAATAAACAAGGTCCACTCACTGCCAAAAAAATTCGAGAGAGCTCTGCCTACGTTAAAGAACGTCAGACGCAAGGACGCAAGGACGCAACCAACCCGTTTGACAAACGAGAAGCGACTGACTGTTGATTGAGTGTGTTGGCGAATAATTTTCTCAAATCTCTGTCCAAGTTAAATTCATAGCACGTGAAAGTGTGAAGCGCCGTCGCGCGTTATTTCAAACGTCCAAGTGTCTCGTTTTCCTTCCTCTCGTTTTCACGTAGCGTGGTTGCGTGCCGTGTGCGTGGTCGTGGTCACGAATCTCGTTCGTCTGTCTCAAGTTTTTCGAATTTTCAATAGGGTCAAGGGTCACTCACAAGTGCCAACAATGGGGGACTTTGAACGTGAGCGAACTTTCATCATGGTCAAACCGGACGGTGTCCAACGAGGACTTGTCGGTGAAATCATCAAGCGGTTTGAGCAAAAAGGTTTCAAAATGATTGCTCTCAAGTTTATGATGGTAAGTTTTATACGACTTTCTTGACCTTATCGCATTTTATTGTTCTTGTCCACAATTGACATTGACTTGACATAATGACCTATTGTTTTTCTTGACAGGCGAATGAAAATTTGTTGAAACAACATTACGCTGACTTGTCCAGCCGTTCTTTCTTTCCCGATATGGTCAAATATATGAGTTCCGGGCCGGTTGTTCCAATGGTACGAGCCTACGAGCATAAACAAAAACCAAATACACTGCATAAAAGAAAACTAAAACCATTAATACCTGATTTTATTGGACGATAATGTATTAATTATAATTTATATGATTTTATAATTTATTCTAAACGACGTCTAATCAAAATTGTGAATGGTTCAGGTTTGGGAAGGATTGGGTGTTGTGAAGACTGGACGTGTCATGCTTGGAGAAACAAATCCGGCGGACTCTCTTCCGGGTACAATTCGGGGTGACTATTGTGTTGACATTGGACGGAACATTTGTCACGGATCGGATTCTGTGGAATCAGCTCAAACTGAAATTGATTTGTGGTTCAAACCTGATGAGAAGGTCAAATGGGATTCTACGGAAGATCCTTGGATTTATGAATAACTTGTGAATTCATTTATTTTATATCGTATCAGTATTCAAAAATGCGTTGTTTTCAAATAAAAGGAATCAGAATTTTAATTAAAATCGATTTAATTTACAACTCTGAGCTTTTAATTTACACAAGGTAATTCGTCAATCTTAAACAAATGGATAAAACAATCAGGTATAATCATAATAATCATAGGTAATCAGTAATACTACTTATTACTACTTGAATTAATTATAACTAAAAATGCACTGTTGATCAAATTAGCTTTGATTAGGTACATAATTCGCAAAAGTATCAGACGAAGATCGGCCCAAGTGAGACTGGGTTTACAATCTCGTCATCATAAGCAAAATTAGACATAATCAGAGCATCCCATTGACCAACTTGACATTACAATGAATTATGAATTTTAAGTTGATGAAAATAATACATTATCATCATGAGGTCAAATTGTGTTTTAAAATATTATGGCTGGTACGTTTTTGAATTCGGGAAATCCAGAAACTGTGACCAGCGAGGCTTAACCTCAGCAACCCTTTTTCAAGGCACTGGCTCCTGAAGCCTTCGTGACCTCAAGTGTAGTAAAGATTTCAGCACAAGTAGGATGGATTCCAATGACAGCGTCCATATCAGATTTTGTCGCATTGAGTCGCATGGCTAGTGCAAATCCTTGAGTCACTTCTCCAGCACTCGGTCCCAGGTAATGAAACCCAACGATTCGGTCGTTATCGCTTTTCTTGCAAATAATCTTGACGTATCCCCCATTTTCGTCTCGTTTAGGCAAAGTTGCTTCCAAAGCAGTGAAGTTGGAATGATACACTTCGATATCTTCTTCTCCATAATAATTTTTAGCATCCTCTTCACTCAAACCGCAAGTTCCATATTCAATCGGTGTAAAAACAGTGGTTGGGATTTTAAGATAGTCCACGAGTGTTTTAGAGACACCAGCCAGTCGCTGTAAATTCAAAAAAATTCAAAATTCAATTAGTACTCACATGAACATGAATTTTATTAAGGATTGAGTTGTACAGTAGTAACATAAACGTAACTCACCCGAGCCAAAAGAACGCCCGCTTGAATGGCCACAGGAGTAAGTTCAGGTCTTCCTTCAGCAACGTCTCCAATTGCAAAAACACTTGGATTAGAAGTCGTTTCAGCATCATCCGTCAAAATTTTACCAGTCTTGGAATTAATTTGCACGCCAGCATGCTCCAATCCCAAGTTACTTGTACATGGTTCACGTCCAATAGCAATTAAAACGGTGTTCACGTCTAATTGAAACTTTTCTCCAGAGTCGTTGGCATCTTTGGCCGTTACTCTCAATAATGGGGGTTGACCATCAACTCCTTCACGAATCTTTTCAATGCTTTCCAGGACCCAACCACGGAGAAACTTGATACCTTTCGCTTCCATGTGTTCACCGATCAAATCGGCCATTTGCTGATCAAATCCACGAAGTAGGATGGACCGAACCATGACAGTTGTTTCGAATCCCAACCCATGCAGAAATCCAGCACACTCCAGAGAAATGTAAGATGCTCCAACACACAAAGTTTTCCCAGGAGGGTGTGGCAATTGGAAAATATCATCGGAAGAAATACAATGTTCGATTCCAGGTACGACGTCATATTTTGGACGGCCACCCACAGAAATGAGAAATTGTTTTGAGGTGTAAGCCTTCGTTTGACCTTTCTTGTTAGTTCCCTGTAAACAAAAATAAACAAACAAGCGTAAGAGATTTTTCAGAATTTGTTAGTTTAGTTTTGGAACAAAACTTGAGAATGTTTCTGGACTTTGAATCGCGGATGAAACAATTCATAGCGGGATTAAAGTCAGGATTGATCTCGCCTGGAGTGGATTAGAGGTTCATTCATTAATATAAACGGCCTCTTGCCCAGACACTCAGGCTCTAATAAAATATGTACAACGTGATTAAAAATTACCTCGATACAATTCGGTCCCGTGAACTTAACCAGTTCGTTCAAATAAGTCACATTCTTCTCCCGGAGTGCCACTCGATATCCCCAATTCAAAGATCCGATATGATTTTGCACATGTTCCACAAGGGTGTTCCAGTCATGAGGAACAACTGGAGTTGGATGACCTTCATCTCCAGATCCAGACCCATCCGAAGACTTCACTTTCCATCCGTAGGATTCCGAATCACTCAGTGCTTCACCCAAAAGTCCAGCTTGGTGCATAAGTTTCTTCGGGATACAACCAACATTGACACAAGTTCCGCCAAGTCCCCACGTTGTTCCCATTGGACTCGGGGTCACGAAATCAGCACAGGCAACTTTTAATCCTAACCGAGCCGCTTCTTTGCTTGCAGCCAGGCCACCGGATCCACCGCCAATGACGACCAAGTCGTAATCATAATTCATCACTTCATCTATGCCATTGTTGACAGTGTCATTGGACGCAGATGGTCGTCCTTGTCGAATCCATCCTAAGAGCTGACCTTCAGCGTGTGCTTTCATGGTTGCATCGCACCCGCCAACGTGTCTTCCATTTACGAAAATATTCGGAACGGTTTTCTGTCCTGTGTGTGATTGCAATGCTTCCTGATATAACATGCCCTCTTCTAAAACAACACAAAATGTACAAATCCGTCAAAAACCCAAGAACTTTGGAATTATGAAAATAGCCAATAACCAGTAATTTCGAAAAATTTACCATCGCTCATTAAATCCAACTCCAGGTAATGGACATTATCCAATTTCAACTGTGTAAACAGGTCTTTCACCTGAAATCGATCAATCAAAAAATACGTCATCATCAGTTATTGATCAAGCTGTCATTGTCAACATAACATCATGCGACGTCGACAACTTTATACAACTGACAGCTGGACAGCCGACAATTGACACTTACCTTCTTACAAAATGGACACCATGTTTTACTGAACACCAACACTTGTTGAGCGTCCACGAGTTGTTTTACATGATCCAGTGCTTCTCGGGAACTCGTCACTGGTTTGCCAGTCGGAGCCATGTTGGACACTTCCTTTAGCAGAGACTTTTCTTCAATGACCTCACTCTTGTCCCCAAAGCTTCTTCTACTAGTACAATTAGAAGTTAGTTGTTGAAACAATGTAGAACACGGCGAAGATGTCGACAATGCCGACCTGTTGTCAACGCTGACACGAGTGCTCGGTGTGCTTGTGCTATTTGTGCTAGTGAACAATCTTTTCATCAACGAACACGGGTTTCTTGAAAATTGACCAGAATTTTGTGGTCCGAATTGTTGTCGAAAGACTAATACTGAGGACGGATTCACAGGTGAGAATCTTCTACTCCGACTCCATGTCCCGAAATGTCTACTGCCAACACTTTGGAAAACTACTGATATCCGATGACCAAATGTCCACATTCAAAAACGACGAAAAAGACGACGGCGAGTGACGAATTTGACGATACAAACTCAAGTGTAAGAGTAGAGTCAGAACGTTATATTGATGAATTATCGATCACGAGCAGTAGAATGAGCGAATGACGTAACGAATAATGATAAAACCACACATAATAAAAAATACTTTCTAGAATATTCCTGGAGTGTTACCAATAAAAACCACAAAATCGGTTTTACACTATTTCATAATAATTAAAATGAACACTAACAATAAAACTACATAGAGTTAACGAACGGTTAAAATGAATGTCAAGTGGCCTGGTCACAAAAGTCGAAAGGTCACCTTGAGTGTTGACTCGCACACACACAGCCGACCACGACGACTCACTCAAAATGAATGGACTTTGGCTCGCTATTACAGATTACAGAGGCTAGCCTAGCCTTTTAAAACGGTCTCGTTCCTTCCCGGATGGTGGAGTAAAATGCAAAGTATTGTCGTTGTCGCAAATATTCCTCAAAACTGTCGACGAAATTAACTTGTTTCACAAACAAAATTAATGCGGTAAACAGAAAAATAGATGATTGCGATGATACGTAACAAGTAACAATGAACAATCAAAACCTCAAACTATATTTGAATTTATGGATTCAATTTTATTACGATTTCAGAAAAATTTTAACTGTCGCTCAAACGCAACATACAATCTAACGTTAACAATTTTAAATCAATTTTTTAAATTCCAATTTTATGAAAATTAGAGGTAGGGATTATTCAAACGAAATTAAAATTAACAGCAAATTAACATTTAATATTTATTAGACACTTTCTAAAGGAATATCAAAGATTGAAAGAGCACAATATGACAATATCAAAACTGAACTAAAAATTATATTTCATAATTTGTTTAATTTCTAATTTGAAATTACGGGTGGCGTTTAAGCCGTACTTAAAGGACATGACAAAAGTGACAAGTCTTGAAACAGTTTCCGAATTTGAAAACGAATCAAAATCTCAGTCTCGTATAAAAACGTATATCGAACGATGATATAAACTTTTTCGACTTATATTAACCTAAAATGGACTATTATGTTTCTATAAATATCCGATCAATTAAGCAACTGAGCCAAATCTAAGCATAATAATTATAGTTGTGCATTGTTTCCTTGATTTTGAGTGCCGACGTCGACGATGTCTTCGACTTCCACGTCGACACTTTCCTCATCGATTTGACTTTCCTCCTGTCCATCGATGAAACTATATTGACTGGGATGAACTTGAGCCGCTATGATGGGACTTTTCCCAGAAAGCATTGCTCTTCCATTTCCATTGTTGAAGCATTGTTGACGACTTATTGACATTGTTGTCATTCCATTCATGACATTGTTGACACAACTGACTCTATGCTTCGGTTTGAATTGAATAGCTCGAATGAGCGTACTGGACGTTGAGGTAACTTGACGTTTCTTGTTGGATTCGAATTCAGTTGTATTAGATTCATGATACAATGCGACCTGTTGTAAGTTATAAAGGTATTCAATTAATTAATTAATCCTAATCAAGGTCCTTCAATGAATAAGAATGGAAAAGTGAAAGCAGCGTTACGTACCTCTCTAGCCACATCAGTAAACAGGGACTGGACATCCATTTCAAAAGCCTTCTCATTAAAAACTTTGCAAATGGATTGAATGAACCAAGAGCCTTTCTCCGGGTTTCTCCAGGCGTAGTAACCCGGTGGGCAACTAAAAGCCACAATAATATCCGCTGCGTTTGGAATCGTGTATGAAAATGAGCCGGAGTCCGTCACATCCAATTGCTGGACCATGGACTGATTTCCAAGTGGAGGACTTGTCGCGCGTGGGTGAAGGGATATCCCATGGTCGTATTTTGTTCCTCGACACGCCTGTTAATAAAAAATCCGTCGATTAATTCTCTGAATCAATTTTTGTGGTGATTAATAGTTATCTAATATATCGAACCTGTAATATGAAGATTTTGGGTTTGGCTGCCAACGTTTTGCAAAGATGGGCTTCAAAGTGTTCCCAAATCAATTTGACAGGAGTGAGTGTCCCGTCTGCTAAATAAATGTGATTTCTGAGTCCATGTGTCATGATGGCCACTATCAAACAGTCGTTGTCCGAATGGTCATACTGTTGCACTGTATAAAGTGTGAATATATGTACCAAATCAAAATTGTAATTAATCAATAAAAGCCACATAAAAAACGGTTGTGCTATGCGTATGCTTACATTCATCCAGAACTTCCCAGAATTCCATGTTTTTGAGATTATCATAAGTCTGAACCTCAAACTCCAGTTTCCTACCCAGACAATTGGCTAAGTCTCGTTCATCCTTGAGTGAACCGTGACGTGGTTGATGATCCAGTGACGTTAAGCTCGTGTTTTCCTGTTTCAATTGATTAAAATGTCATTTACACAATGAATCATTTAATTTAATTACTAATTACTTTACTTTCATGAAAATGTGATTTTTATTATACCCATCGATCAAAATTGAAGATAACTGCTTTTCCTCTTTTGATGTGATTCATGTTGTAAAACGGGCTGGATTTGGACACGGGCATGTAAGCCAAGTTCTCAATGGACGTCGAGTAAGTGAACGGGTTTTGATTGTCGTGATTGTCCAACGTTTCGTCATGGGGTGAGGATGACGATGACGACGAGGTCTCTTCTTGTGAGCAACTAGAACGAAAGTCACATTATATTTAGTATCATACTGATATAACTTTAAGATTTGAATTTTTGAAAACGTTTTCTTACCAAGAGACGAAACTGAGATCCTTTTTAGGAGTCAAGTTCTTTTTCGTCTTTTTCTTATCCACATTCATCTGATTCATTTTTGTGCTTCCATTCCCATCAATTCTATCTTTCAAGTCTTCACATTTGCATCCTTTACAATTCTCACTGCATTTGACAATGACTCCATTCCCTTTCGCATGTGTCATCTCCAGGTCACGATCATTTATCTCCAGGTTACTCCCATTTGTCTCCAGATCACTCTCATCTGAGACGTTACGAGTAGCCTTGTCATTGTTATCCCGTCGGCCGAATAAATGATACCATTTCCGACGGCATGACGAGTCTTTCTTATTCTGTTTACTCGCCATTTTTTCGATTTTCCACCACAATTTCAAAATAGTGAAAGTCAGCTCACACTTTCACTTTACTTTTTCCCTAAAAATTCGTTAAAAAAAGTTTTTGCTAATTACACTCTTTTCTTTGTTTTGTGTGGCGCTCTACTCCTTCAAAAATGTTTATCTCAGCGCCTTTCTCGTCGGAGACTCGGAAACGAGTTGCACTGGGTCCTTCCAAATATTGTGTTCCAAGTACTAATATCGATGAAACGTCGTCTATTGCGAATTTGTAATTGCACTTTATAACTTTCAGTTTTTAATTAACCAAGTTTATTATAACTAAGTTGATTACAAGTGGTTGTTTTTTTGACTGAGTCATCCGAGGACAAAGAAACTCTTTGGATGTAAATAACAAACGTTTTTACGAGATATTGTTCATCAAAAGACGCAATAAAATACGGTTTTATAATTTCAAGTCAACACATGAGGAGTGAAAAGAACGGGGTCTCGATATGAAATGAGCCAAAAGGAAGAGTGACGAATTATCTTGTAACCTTGAAGATAAGAAGGCATTGACTTCTTATTATTGTCCAGTCTGGACATGTTTCATTGCATTGCAACATTGCAAGTAGCGGTGTGGGTTGATGAATCCTCCTTTCGTGGATTTTTTTAGGTTCGAGACTCAAGACGGGGTGAGTTGTCTTAAGGCAATTAGTCAGACAGGTACAATGAGGAAGTGTGTGAGGTGAGGGGTGAGTTTTGCATTTGGTTTCTTTATGGGTGCTCCTCACTCATTTTCCAGGTTGAAAGTCTTGAAAGTTGAAAGGTCTGTCTCATAAATTCATATGCACTTTGACGCTGGACCCTTTGGTCAAAAGTGGGTTGATCACCCAGAATCGACACCCATCACAACATGTAAACCTCCTTCCGATTGTCTTATGACTTATGATGTCTTATGAAATCGTTTTTGACAACGACAATACGACAAAGACACTTTCCCCGACGTTTTTTTGCATCCTACTCTATTTTTGTAAAGTAGGGTAACCACAGTTTCCTGTTTGCATGCCATGATGAATCATATGCGCTGTCATAATTAATTGAACTAATAAAACTGCGTACATGTGTCATCTTGATAGTGAACTAATGTTCACGGCGTAATTTGATCAACAATAATATAATCGTTTTAATCCAGAATCGAATCATCATCATCACATAATCACATTCATCAGGCATCATTTTGGGATTATTTTCACAGGGAGGCCGTCCCGAGGTCGAATGACCAATTCAGCCAAGACAGATTTCATAATTTGGTCCAGGGGAATTTGAGACTTGATATGAAAATGACGAAGGAAGTTTGTCAAAAGAATTTTCCCTTCCAACATTGCGAATTTTTGTCCAATGCAGTTTCTGGGACCGGCTGAAAATGGGATATAAGCAAATGGGTTCTTCGCGTTTCCAGTATCGTCCAGAAAGCGATCCGGGTTGAATGTCAATGGATCCGGCCACAAATCCGGATCGCGATGCAGTTGGTATATGAATATAAAGACCATTATATTCGATGGCGCTGTGACTCCGTCATCTGTCAGGGTTTATTTAATTAAGGTACAATATTAATTATGGTGACGCATGTACCAAATTCTAGCTGCCATTTTCCAGGACGCTTACCAAAGGTTAATTCTGAAGTGAGTTGTCGTTCAATGAACGGGACGCTGGGAAATAATCGCAACGTTTCCTTGAGACAAGCCTCCACATACTTAAGTCTGGACAAGTCATCTAATGTAACAGGGCGGGTACGATCGTCACCAAAAACCGATTCCAATTCCTCATCCAGTCTTTTCTGAATCTTTTTATCACATCCAATAGCATACAAAGCGAAACTCAAATTGGCGGCTGTCGTGTCATGACCTTCGAACATGAAAGTATCCGTTTCCTCTCGAATGTCCCCATTCGTCAAATTCAAGGATGGATCCAGTTGCTTTTCCAGAAGCAAATCTAAGAATGCTAATCTCCGTCGACGGTTGTAAACGCTATCTTCCTCATCTTTACCACTGTCATCGGTTGATTTTTGAAATTTGGATTTCCGGTCTTCAATAACCTTTTCGGTAAAACCATGGAGGAATTCCAAAACGCGTTTCTGTTCTTTACCATCTTGGGTACGGTTCCATACAAAATCGGAAAAGAGCCAGGGTGAGAGTGATCGTTTTTGAATCAGTTGCCCAATTCTAAACGGTAACACCGAAACACCAATTAATTCACAATTTGATATCAAAAAATATCAACATTATATCCAGAAATAAACTATACTCACTTTCTTATTGAGGCACAGTACTCTGAATTCTGTCCTTGTTGCGCATATAATTTTATGCCCATGGCTGTTTCTGCATTTTACATTAGACTTTATTAGCACATTGGTCTAATTAAATTAGCTAATTTACGAAACAAATCCAGGAATTGTACCACAAATAATGTCCAGTGTACATCTGGTAATGTACGGAACAAGGTTAAACGTGTTTCCATCCTCAGCCTCCTTCAGTTTCAAAATATACGTCATCATCATGGACTGGTCATTAAAAATGGGTAGGAAATCTTCCAAAATCCGAAAATGAAAGGACGGAGTGAGGATTTTCCGGTGCCGAAACCACTTTTCTCCTTTGCTCGTGAGAAGTCCCGTGCCCAGCCATGGAATGATGAAATCGTAATCATCCCCTTTTTCAATATGATTCGAACTCGATAAAACCTTTTCGATATCCTTCGGATCCCATAGAATTATAAAGTATCCATTCGGACCCGTCCGGGAATAAAACCGTTTCCCGTACGTTTCACACCAGGCGACTAGTTTTGGTAAAATCTCTGGAAAATCAACAAACAATCGGATGTCAGCCAACAAACGATGAACCAACTAATTAAGATTAATTTAATTCAATTTAATTTGAATTAAACTCACGTTCCATCGGACCCAAGAAGTACAAGGCGTCACCAATGATGGGATACCCTTTCGGTCCTCTCATTTTCCCAAGGAGCTCATCCCGTCTTCCATACTTGGAATTTGACTTAATCCACGCGAAAATCAAAGCACACAACAACACTGTGAATATTGTCAGTAAAACAATATACATTTTTCAAAAATTAAATAAAATTAATGAGTCACGTAATTTCGGAATGCATTTCGGTGAGTCAGAAAAGTCGGCGTCAGCTGTTAACGTGCAGTGCCGTTGGCCGTGCAGATTATATTTTGCCATTTCAATTTCAATGCATAATACCAACTGTCATATCATAACGCAAAAATCAGCAGGCAGGCGCTCGCTCGCAATTATGTTTGAAACCGGCGAAACGCCGCGTTGTTTTTTTGGCTGTTTGCTCAAAAATTGACCCAATGTCAGAGAATTAAAGCTTGTTTTTAAATAATTGATAGATAATAAAAAGTAATAATGAGTTTATTAATAAAAGGCGTGGGAATGGGAATATAGATCAAGCTTCCATGACGGCTTCCCAATTCCCAAACCCCATAAGGAATGCATGGACAGATTGATTTGATTCCTTGTTTATTGCATTTTATGATTGCTCCTGGACAATTTTTATGACTTTTCCAGGGCTGAGTTGAATGACTTTCATGAAATCTGGGCAAATGTCCCTGTCCAGCTCATGCTACTTGGTGAAAGTCGGTAAAAGGTGTTTTAAAAGCAGGAGCATTACGACGCCGTATGTAATTTTAAAAGCTCTTTTATTCAGTGTGTACTTTTTTCTGCTTTCTCCAGACTTTTATCTTTCCATAGCTCTTACCTTTTACCTAGTCTACGATTGAAACATTTATATTCATGAGCTATTAAAAATTGTGTTACTGTATTTCAGACAATAGCAATAAAACCTGATTGACCACGTTATTGAAATAAAACTCAATTTTGTCATATTCGTAGTTGTAATAATTTCCCATTTTGATACCGTAAGGACACAATGCCTTGGCGTACGTTTTGATTAGTTTGACATTTTCTACCTGATGTCTTTGCCAATTCTGTGTAATTGTTTTAGGTGAGCTTTCCTGCAAGACTTGAGCTGAGAGGCGCTGTACGTTACAGTAAACCGATGAGGATACGAACGGGACAAGGAAAAGAAAGAGTTGGACTGGGACTTGGAATTCCGTCCCGAATTTGATGAAACAGAAGATTCCGAAGATTGTCAGTGCGCTACAAGCGACGTAGGACAGCCACGTGAAGGTTTCAATGGATTCTCCAAGGAGTTTGCAAAGAATTCGCAACCGCTGGTTGTACATGTACAGAGATTTGGCGCTGCGACGACGAGTGTTGAGCAAAGCGTTCCCTGGACCGAGACAGACTAAGAGCGTGTCAATCGTGAAGGTAATAAAAGTTGCATAGAATGACCCCGATGTCAGAACGAAGAAGAAGTGTGCACCTTCCACCATTCCGGTGATATAATAAAGTCCCGGGTGAGAGTCTGAGATTACGGAGTGAAAGAACATGGGCCATTTTGGACATTCCAAGGACAACACGGAGTAACCTATCGGCGACATGATTAGTTGGACAAGAAGGCAGATCACGGTCAACTGGGACACTGGTCTACTCAGCCAGTGATTCAAAGACGTGGTGTCCATTGTGATTTGTAATGGGGAATTGAGGCATTTTACCGAATACCCGGGTATCCGCGTTTTCAACGTTTGTGTCCAAAGGTAGGCGATATGATGTCTCGTCCCTCTACAAATTATTTTCAGTGAGAGCAAGAAAGGAAAGCCGACTAGGACCAGCAATTGAAAAATCACTGGCCCAACACTTTTCAATTGCCAGAGGAAGGGAATTTGGACCACGAGATAGACAACGTGACAAGTTTCAATGACAATGGACATATCGAACAGAAAGAGACTTTTCCCCGAATTCTTTGCTATCAAAATCACATTCGAGCTCGGATGCCTTTTCACATGAAAAGGCAGGCTCAAAGGCAATGCAAAAAATGTGAACATCCGCTCGAATGCTAATTTCGACGTTTCTGCTAAGAATGATTTTCTGAAAAATCCCATTCTGCAATTCTTGGGAAAATGTCGACATGTCGACAATGTCCTACGACCTCATTCCAAACACTGGCATTCAGTTCCTATCAGGAAAGTTACAAAACACTATGTTTTCAAAATTGAAATCTGCCTGTTTATATATAAAATATCAATTCTTGATCAAGACAAGTTACCTTTTCAATCTCTCGTATTCAATTATTTGTGAGTGAATTTATATGCAAAAAAGAAACATTAAAGTACACCCTGTTAATAATTAAATTATTGATGACTGGGAAAATGAGAATTGACATTTCGCACACTCCCATTGTAATTTAAATCGTACGAAATGATACGAAAATCGGGATTTTTTCTTTCTACTCCAATTGTCTTATTTTTCACATTTTGCATTGCAAATCCCAAATAGGGAAATGATGAACGAATGAAAAGTGTGCAAAATACCACTAAACGAGAATAATTTCACACGCTTCCCTTATAATGTGACAATGGTCCATTGTTGTTGTTGACCACTCGCAACAATGAATTGATGCGAAGTTGACATGCATGGAATGACCACAACTTGCAATTATCCGGAATTTTTCATAGCTCCCAAAGTACGCTTTCATGACTGACACAGCAACAGCTCATATTTTCGTCTGAAGTTTCGAAAAATTTTGAATTTTCAAAAAATGACTGGATCAGGTGTAGTTTGGATAGTGAATTACTACTTGACCTTTACCCTGGCAAGCTTCCTGTCCCTCATTTTATATCAAATTTACAAACTCACATCGCGATGGATTCGGTGTTTGGATGCAATCGACAGATCGAGTCAATCGGGGCAATTTGATACGGAGAAAAAGTGGTGGTCCTGGAGAACACTACGTTTGATATCCTTTTTATCGGGTTCTTTTTCAAAATAAGTAGTACACTTTTAATTAAAAAGCATTAATCAAAATGTTAATGTAATGCGTCTTACTGTAGGCGACTGGTATCAAATGGCCTTGACCAGGTACGCCGAAAAGAAAGGCAACTTTACTATCCGCGTGTTTAATCGAGCTTACGTTCTGTTGAAAGATCCCAGGGATATCGAAGTATGCTAATTATTACTAATTAAATTACCTAATACGATTGATTAATTGCACCAACGTGCATGAAAAATGTCATTTTTGATGATTCAAGAAAGTTCTCAACTCCTCCTCAACATTGAGCAAAAACAATCTCTACGCATTCGTTCATGATTGGGTTGGATCGGCTATTGGCGTCATTCCAGGCAAATTCTTAGTCTTTTATTACTTTCGATCCCAGGAATTACAAGTAATTAAAAGTCTGTTTTTCGATTCCAGCGGATGAATGGATACCTCGAAGAAAGATGATGAATCCATTGTTCCACACATCGCTCATGTCGACTTACATCGAACGGTTCAACCGACACGCGGAAACTGCGATTCACATTTTGCAAAATGACAAAGACATTTTGCAAGATGGATTTCTGGATGTGAATCCATTCATGTCCCGGTTCACCGTGGATGTTGCCTTTGGTCAGAGTTTCAGTACATTTATTAATTACCCGATTTCTTATAATTTAATAATTCCGGTTTATACACAGAGTCCGTTTTGGCTACTGACGCTAAAGCCCAGATCACAAAACGGTCCCGGTATTTGGATTATTCACACGAACTGTTGGCACTCGTCGTACACCGAATAATGCGACCTTGGTTCTACCCGAAATTCATCTGGGGTATGACTTTCCGTGGAAAAGAGGAGAAGAAGACGTTGCACAAAATGCATGAGCACATTGCCAATGTACTAAAAATCAATTTAAT